>CAUYRT010033803.1:0-95133 GCA_963574885.1 Lepilemur ruficaudatus
GGTGTCTCTCTGCCATCTTGCCTCCTCCCTCAATTTTACAGAATTGATATTAGAGAAGTTAGAAAAAGACACTTTCCATCCCATTACCAAAACACAAAAAGTTGACAAAAAATTATAATAAAAGAAAACCAGAGGCCAATATTTCTTTTAAACATGGAGGTAACAATTCCCAGAAAAGAAATTGAATCCAATAATACATTTTTATAAAAAGTAATGCATCATGTCCAAGTGGAGTTTTTCCCAGGAATTCAATGTTGATTTAACATTTCAAAATCAACTAATGTAATTCACAATATTAACAAACTAAAAAATTAAGACCATATGATTATCTTAATTTAAACAAAGTATTTGACAAAATTAGCATGCATTTATGATTAAAACTCTTAGTAGACTAGGACTAAAATGAAACTTTCTCAGTCTAATCTATTAAAAACCTACAGCTAGCATTATATTTTTAAACATGTAGCCAGAATAATCAAGAAAACAAAGTGATAAGATACTTCATGGTTTCTCCGTAAGCTCAGAAATGAAGCAATGATTTCTTCTCTGACCACTTCAATCCAACATAGTCTCAGAAGTCCTAATTGTGCACGTAAAAGGCACGTAAAAGATTAGAAGGGGAGAAGTAAAATGGTCTTTATGTGCAGATGGGATGATCTTTGATATAGAAAATACCAAGAATCTAGAAGAAAAGTAGTAGAAATAATGAGTGACTTTAGCAAAATCGCAGGATATGAAGTCAGTGTACAAATGCAAATTCTACTTCTGTATTCTGGAAATGAACAGTCAGAAAGTAAAATTTAAGAAGAACAATTAAAAATTAAATGTTTTTGCATAAATTTGAAAAATTTGAAAGACCTGTACACTCAAATCTACAAAACATTTCTGAGAAAAAAATTTTAAATATATTTTAAAATGTTAAATGTTTTATTTTTAAATATAGAGATATATTTTATTCAATGATCAGAAGAATTCATACTTTAATCATGTTACTTCTCCTCCAACTTAATCTATATATTTATAGTTTCAATATTAACTCCATCAAAATCCTGGAAGACTTTTCTGTAGAAAATAACAAGCTGTCTCTAAAATGTATATAGCAATGCAAATAATCTAGCATAACCAAAATAATTCTGACCAAGAACAACAAATACAGAGAAGCTATAGTATCTGACTTTAAGATCTATTTAAAGCTGCAGTAATCTAAACAGTATATTAATGGCATAAAGATAGATACATAAGTCAAGGGAACAGACTAGACAGTCCAGTAGTAGACCCATACATGTATGCTCATTTGATTTCTAGAAAAGGGCCAAGGAAATTAAATGAGGAAAGAACATTTATGCCAAACTTGCTGGAACCATTGGACAGTCATATGCAAAAGGCCTCAACTTTATCTCACACGATACAAAAGAATGAACTCAAAATGAATCACAGAGCTATGTGAAAGAATTAAAACTATGAAAGTTCAAGAAGAAAACAGAAGGAAATTTTAGTAATCTCGTCTTTGACAAGGATTTCTTAAACAGGACATGGAAAACTCAACTATATTAAAAAAATTAATTTGGACTTCATCAAATCAAATTTTTTCCCTTTGAAATACATATTTACAAAAATGAAAAGGAAAGTCATGAAAAAATATTTACAAAAAGTATGTCTGACAAGACAAATGTCTTGTATCTATAATATATATAAAAAACTGACAAAAATAAGAAAAATAAACCATGAAAATTGAAAAATATTGAACATACACATCACACACAAAAAAGATATATGGGTTGAAAACAAGCGCACAAAAAGATGCTCAATACATTAGTCATGAGGAAAATGCAAATTAAAACCAAAATAAGGTACCACTATACATCTACTAATATGGCTCCAGTTAAAGACAGCCCATGTGAGATGCTAACAAGCATGTGTTACAACTGAAACTCTCTTATATTGCTTTGGATACTGAAAATGGTACAATCATTTTGAAAAATATTTTGGCAGTTTCTTGACAAGCTAAAAACATACTTACCATCTGAATAACCATTTTTTCTAGTCTTAAGAATATACACAAGAGAAATAAAAGTGCATGTCTACAGCAGGACTTTCACACAACTGTACATATCAGCTTTATCTGCAAAAGACCAAACAACTTAAAACAACCCAAATATCCATCAACAGGTGAATGAATATACAGACTGCGGTATATCGATGCAGTAAAATACTCCTTTACAAAATAAAAAAAAAGAAAAGAAACTGTTGATATTGATTTGAACAATGATTGATCAGAATTGATAATGATAATTATCAATATTGATATTAAGATAAATCTTTAATTATCCTGAATGAAAGAAGAAAGACAAAAGAGTACTTACAGCATGATGTTATTCCATTCACATAAAATTTTTGAAATTACAAACTAATCCATAGAAAGAGAAAGCTGATTGCCTAAGAATGGAGGAGAGGAGGAAAGAAATGGCTTACGTGAGGGGCATAAGAAAAGTCCTTGTTATGATGGATAATTTCTTTATCTTGATCCTGGTGATGGGTTTATTTATATATGCACATGTCAAAACTTATCAAATTTTACACATTAAATATGCACAGTTTTTCATGTATCAATTATACCCCAATAAATCTCTTTTAAAAAATCTAAACGTATACCTACTCTACAACGCACAATTCTACTCCTAGGCATTTACCCAAGTGAGATAAATGCACACAAAAACACATGTAGAAGAACTACACAGTAGCTTTTGTTATGATAGCTGAAAGCTATCAACTGAAACAGTGCATGTGTCTGTCAACAGGAGAACGCACAAGCTGGAGAGTATACATAAAACGGAATATCACTCAGCAATGAAAACGAGCAAATGGCCAATACATGGAACATCGTTGGATGGATCTCAAAAACATTGTGCTGAGTGAAAGAAGCTTTTCACAAGAGTACTTACTGTATGATTCCATTTATTATCAGAACAGGCAAAACTACTTCATGGTTAAAAAGAAAATCACAATAGTGATTGCCTCTTTGGTTGTAGGATCAAGGATTTAGTGGGAGGCGGCAAGAGAGAAATTTCTGGGATGACTGGTGATCCTGTATCTTGATAGAAGTTTGGGCTGTGCAAGTGCATGCATTTGTTGAGACTCATTAAATATTACACTTATGAATTGTGCATTTGCTTGTAAATCTTCAAAAGAATAAAAAGAACCAATGGCAAATACTGATCTCTAGTTAATGATGTGTTTGTAGAGAGGTGTACAATGTCTACAACTTACTTCAAAACCTATTTTTAAAAAGAGATGATTTCTGGATGGATAGATGACAAATAGATGGATAGATATGTGATAAAGCAAATACAGCAAAATATTAATTGTAAAAACTAGGTGGTAAGTATATGAGTTTGCATGGTCTTTCACCTTCTCCACTTTCTTAAATTTTTTTCCCTCATAATCTTCTTTAACTTTGCATATGCTTCTCGCAAGAGGTAAAGTCTACTTTCCACTTTCTGAATCTTTCCTGCCTTTGTAACTTGCCTTGGCCAAATATGTTTGCCCTTCACCTGCCTCCTTCTGGCGAGCAGCTCAGGCTGAGTGGCTTGGGAATGACCATAAACGTGGGGGAAAGTTCAAACTCTGCAGCCAAGGCCACCTGAGAACCAGTCAACCGCAAGCATGTGAGAGAGCCCCGCCAAGTTCAGCAGAGCTGCCAACTCAACCCTCAGTGACCACAGATGCATGAGTGAGCCCAGCCAGGACCGGGGAACAGCCCAGCTGACAGTTTATGAGACAGCAGTAGCTGACGACACATGTTGATCTTTGGTATATTACACACCCTCTCTCAATTTCAAGTTTTCCACAGTATCAAATTATTTCCTAGGCTTGTGGAGAAGATTAGATAACTCATCCAAAGGTCTTAGAATGGTAGAAAATGCACACACATGCCAAATCATTGCCTGTTAATACCATCTTCACTACCTCAGAGAGCTTCTTTGAAGACAAATTCAAAATTCTGACTGCTAGTTTCCTCAGAAATATCAAGAGAAAATGTAGAAATGATTTATTAATGTTTGCCAAGCCATTACTCTTTTGCCTCTATGCCAATCCAAATTGGGGCTTGTCATACATAGAAACTGAACCTGCAGAAGAGAGGAAAAAGCAGGTCAAATTTAGAGATTAGTCATTCGCCTCAGTTTCAGAAAGCTGAGCTCTCTAGAAGGGCAGTCCAGGGAATCAGGTGACTGTCTCCTATTCCATATAATATATTGCCTTGTGTTATTTCTGAGACTTAAGTCTTCAGTTGCATTTCGTTTAAAAAAACAAGCTGCCTGAGCTGAAACCTTTTCCAAACACCTTTCCCCACCATACACAAACATACATTTTCAAAGAACTCAGTGCCTTAAGTCTGTTTTCCAAGAGAATTGATCAGGTGGCTTGGCACAGGGGGTGGAACCCCTTAATATTACAAAAGCTAACTGTGCTTCAGGCAAAGGTGGCTGCCAAAAGTTCTTGGGCTTGTGCAAACCCTGCACCACTCAAATGAGCAGGCCTCCTCAAACAAAATATTTAATATCCGAAAAGTTGCCTCTAAATAAACACCATCTTTATCCCTGGAAGTGAAGCCTGGGGCAGCCACTCTGCTCCATGGGAGGCCAGTGGCAGCTTTCTACAGTGTCAGGGTCAGCGTGCTTCTCAAGGGGTTTGAAACCAAGGCTCTGCTGGGCTGACATTTCAATACTAATGAGGTGAGGCATGGTTCACAGTCACTTCTTTTCTTCTACAAAGTTTCTTTTTCAACACACCATTTTGGAAACAGACATTTTCTCCATTTCTTTGACTACGGGAGACTATGATATAGCCCCAAACCCTCCTTTCTTTCTAGAGATTGGGTATAATTCAGAAGAGGTAGCAGCAGCTGGTATTTAACCTAGTGCGGTAAAAGGACACAAGCAGCCAGGCCCAGGTGTTAAACGTCCATCCTTCCATGCAGGCCTCTCCTGGGGGTTGGGGTTGGGATATTTACAAGGATGCCAATCTCACTGAACAGTATTAGAGTTTTGTGGTGGGGGGCTGCACACCCTGGATAGAACATTTTGGCCTCCAAATGCTATCTCATGTATTTGTAGCCAGCACACTTGAAAAATTAAGGTGAAAACACAGCAAGCCTATCTATTCACCATTTTAGGAAAGATGGTAAAACTCTCTTGTTCTTGGCTTAGCAGAAAATTTGTGAAATTTGGAGTTGAAGCTTTGGTAACCATTGGCTCCAGAATGTTTAGTACAAATCTTACAGCTATGGTAGATGCTTTGCTCCCAAGTTCAGCAGTCCCAGAGGATGTTGTTAGTGTCACATGAAGGAAGGTCTTATGCTGTCATCTACATCTGGCAAATGCTGAGATAAACTGGGTTATTTTCTAAAGGAGTTTTCCGAGTCTTAAAGATGAAGCCAAAAGTGGTCAGTACAGTCGGCCCAAACATATTTGATATTGACACGTATATTTTTTTCCCCATAAAGCATCACATAGTTGTCAGAAAATATTGTGGGGAATGTATCCATAGTGGAACCATGAGAAAGTATATGTGAGTTGGTTGATATAGCCCCAGAAACAGAAACAGACTTCAGTCAACTGAGCAATGGAAACCACAGGCCTGCTAACACAGTCCCTACTTCCTAAGTTAGAAGCTGCTGCCTTCTATGTAATCACAGAGAATGGAGAAAAGTAGTGTCAAGACGAATGTCCTTGGGTGGGAATGAGGTCAAGTCTCGCATGGAGGTCCAGGAACATCTTTAGGCGAGTGGGGAGAGGGAGGCTGCAGCAGCACTAACCACACCTGTCAAAGAGGGAAGGAGGCTCACCCAGCTCCGCCCTCATGCCCAATCGTCCCTATAGCTGGTCGCAGGGCCACAGGCCCCAGGGAACAGACTCTCTGCTTGATGGCAAGAACAGGGGATACTCCCGACTACCTGGATAAAATGAAGTACAGAGAAGTGGTTATTTACTAAAGTTATCAAGGAACCTGAGAAAGTTCCACTCTTCCCTTGGACAGCTGCCTGTGTCCAGAACTCTAGACTTGACCTTAGAAGGTGAGTGAGCCAGGCTCAATAACTAACTCAGACCCTACATCTTCATTCCCTGATCCATGAGAAGATGAATTAAGATACTCTCCAAGGTGCCTGTAAGGTGAAAAAGCTAAACATCTGCACCTGTATCAGAGCCCATTTGCTCACCTTGCCTAAGTCAACACCCCACCGATACCTGCTGAGTGACAGATATTACCCAGTCCCTTAGGAAAAGAGAAAGGGAGAAAGAGCAGCAGGCTCTTATGAGGCATTTCTAAGCTTCTCTGTGCTGTTTATTGTTCAAAGAAAGAGCTATTCAGTGATGGTGACATAGTTCCAGAGGTGGGCAAGATGGCTTAGATGTCATGGCACTAATGCCATTGCCACTTCTTAACTATAGCCATTGCCTTTTCAGGGTGCTGAGGTATCAAATACTAATTCTTTCCTTCCTTCCTGCACTAAATAAATAAAATAAACCTATAGGAAGTATTCCATTTCTTTAGGTGTATTACTATATGCTAAAGTTTGTATGCTGTTGATTAAGGCTTGTGGCAGATTTTGATGAGAACTGAAGTTTTGCACCTGATATAAGGCTCATGTTCCTTATTCCCATATACTGTAGAGCAATAGGTAATTATTACCCTCTTGACATTACCAAAAGTAGTGGAGTGCGCAGTCTACAAACAGCATTAAGTGTGACAAATGGCATATAGCTATATAGCTTCTTGTTAATAAGTGCAATGCATAGTGAAATTTACCCAAACACTGTTCTGAATGATAATGAATGCTGGTAATAATACAAGATGGTATTACAGGATCACCTTTCATCATGAGACCCAACTTACTGTGAAATCTAAATAGCCATATATACTTCCAATGGGCATTAGTACAATAGCACTAAATCATTACATGCAGTTCTTCGCATTGTGCTGCCGCCAATGTTCTCATACTGTTGAATTGTTTATTTTGTTAGTTCATATGATCATTATACACTCTACAAATAGTGCATCGTACATGCTATTTGCACCACTTTCTATATTCAAACTTAATGGTTTTGACATTCTGCCTCTTAAAGTGTTGTTTCCAATTATTGGTAAAAAGGATTGTATTTAAGCACCTGAGGTAATTGCTCGGATGTGCTCTTTTAATGTGATAAAAGGGAAATTATATTGCCCCAATAGTCTCTGCAAGGGATGTTCTGTAATAATGCAGCCATTCTTCAGTGGGTGTGTATTTTCCCTCAGGGTTACTCCCTATACCCTACTGACCTCGAAACACGTAACTGAATTTGATTAATTCATCAGGAAAAACTTGTCAATGAATAAAGCTCTCAAGTCATTTGATTATGTTTCCAATGACTAAATAGCAGGACTTGCCTTGTCATTGGGTGGACAAAGGAGATGTCCACTTCTACGAGGAGCATTGAGATTTGACGGTTGAGAACTGAAATGTCTTGATAACCATAAATAGCCACTGAGCAATCTTAAATCTAAAATGGCATATACTGTATGCCACCAGATATTATTTTTACATTAAAGCTGCAATCTGTGGGATGAAATCATCAGGCCATAGAAAGAGATATACTTATGTCAGATCAGCCTGACTTATACTGACTCACACTAATGCCAGTACCTGACACTGAATGGGATTAAGCTTCCTGACCTGAGAGGAGCTTGTGCTGGAGAAAGCTTGGAACAAAAGTATGATCTTATTGATGGGTATCTACGCGATGAGGGCAGAGAGCACTCAGACCCAAAGGGAAAGGGGGTCTTGGTATGGTCACCCACACCCTCTAACCATGTCCCAATTGTGTTCAAGGCCATTCCTAACCAAAAGATGGCTTTGCTGTGGCTGTAAGAGAGAACACAGTGGAGGGTTCCAGTGACCAGCAGAAGCTGCAGCTTTCCATGCCTTGCAACTTCAATCTACTGGCTTAATAGCTCTATTGTGGGCAAGCCTTTCAATATAATGTCCTCCAAAAGCACTTTAACCCCACCTGAAGTAAGTAGTACAGAGCTGAAGTAGAAAGCAGTCCAGGCACTCGTAACTTATCCCTCCACATGTGCACACCCACCGCCACTGCAGTCAGCCTTAGCAGTTGGCAAACTTCCTATAACAAATGCTGATATTCATCTATACTCCCACTGCTAGGCTTATAGAACAATCTCTGGCTCACCACTGCACTCTTGGACCCAAAGTAGCTACGTTAGCTTTACAACCTAGATATGGAAATCTGTGACAGGTAGGCAACGACACAGGATAATAGAGCGTATTTCAATGTGAGGGCCAAGGGAGGAAAAAGGGAAATGTAAGAATAGCAAATAAAAATACCCTACTGACCTAAAATGCACACACACACACACACACACATACAAACCCAACTGAATTAGATTCATTCATCAGGGAAAACTTATAAGATGTTAAATATAGCATGAAAAGACTATTTCTTGATGAAAGGTTAATATACAAAAGTCAATTGTTTTCATATATACCAGCATTGAAAATGAAAAACTGGGATTTGAGATTAAATACACAATACCATTTACATTAGCATCAAAAAAATGAAATGTGTAGGCATAAATCTAACAAAAAATATATAAGATCTTTATGAGGAAAACTGTAAAACTCTGATGAAAGAACTCAAAGAAGATCTAAATAAATAGAGAAATATCCCATATACATATTATCAAGTTATCGTTTCTTCCCAACCTGATCTATGGATTCAATGCAATGCCAATTAAAATCCCAACAAGTTACTCTGTGGACATCAACGAACTGATTCTAAAGTTTATATGGAAAGGCAAAAAATCTAGGACAGTTAACATGATGTGGAAAAAGACTAACGTCAGAGGATTGACAATCACCAAACTAAAAATTTACTATTAATATAAAGCTACAGTAAGCAAGACAGTGTAGTATTTGTGAAAGAATAGACAAATAGATCAAGAAACAGAAGGTACAGCCCAGAAATAGACCCAACAAAGGTAATTGATTCATCCTTGACAAAGGAGCAAAGACAATTCAATGGAGAAAAATGTTTTTTAAACAAATGGTTCTGAAACAACTGGGTATCCACATGCAAAAATATAAATCTAAACACAGACTTTACCTTTCACAAAAATTAACTCAAGGTGGACATAAATGTAAAACACAAAACTATAAAATTTCTAGAAGATAACAGAAAATCAAGGTGACCTTGAGTTTGAAAATGACTTGAGATACAACACCAAAAGCAAAATCCATGAAATAAAAAAATTGATAATTTGGACTTCATAAAAATTAAAAACTTCAGCTCTGTGAAAGACACTTAAGAGAATGAAAAGACAATTTACAGACCAGGAGAAAATAGTTTCAAAACATTTCTCTCATAAAAAACTCATATCCAAAATATAAAAAAACTCTTGAAGCTTAGTAATACAGATGAGATCGGGTGAGTTCAGGGTGGTATGGCCATAGACAGAAGCTCAACAACGCAAAAGAAAAAAATGCAAGTAAAAAAATTGGCACAAGATCTGAAGAGACATTTCATCAAAGAAAGTACACAAATGGTGTCAGGCATGAAACTATAAGAATTCTAGAAGAAAATGTTGGAAAAACTCTTCTAGTTATTGGCCTAGGCAAACAATTTGTGAAGAAGACCCCAATGTCAATCACAGTAACAATAAAAATAAATAAATGAGACTTGATTAAATTAAAAGCTTCTGCAGAGCCAAGGTAAAACAATCCACAGAGCAAATGGACAACCTACAGAATGGGAGAAAACATTTGCATGCTACATATCTGATGAAGGGCTAATAACCAGAATCTACAAAGAACTCAAGCAAATCAGCAAGAAAAGATCAAACAATCCCATTAAAAAGTGGGCAAAAGATACAAACAGAGCTTTTCAAAAGAAGATGGACAAATGGCCAATAAACAGATGAAAAAAATGCTTAATGTCACTAATCATAGGAGAAATGCAAATTAAACCTACGATGAGATATTACCTTACCCCGGTCAGAATGGCTTTTATTAAAAAGTCCAAAAACATTAGATGCTGGTGTAAATGCAGAAAAAGGAATGCTTATACATTGATAGTAGGACTGAAAATTAGTACAACCTCTATGAAATACAGTATGGAAATTCCTTAAAGAACTAAAAATAGAACTATCATTTTATCCAGCAATCCCATTACTGGGTATTTATGAAAAGGAAAAGAAGTCATTTTGCCAAAAAGACACCAGCTCTCAGATGTTTATTGCAGCACAATTTACAATTGCAAAGATGTGGAATCAACATAAATGTCCATCAATTCATGAGTAGATTAACAAAATGTGGTATATGTATACCGTGGAATACTACTCAGTCATGAAGAAAGATGACTTAATGCCTTTTGCAACAATTTGGATGGAACTGGATACCATTGTCCTAAGTCCACTATTCTAAAGAATGGAAACATGTACTCACTATTAAATTGGAACTAAACAACGAGCATTCATGTGCATAGAGGGAAGTAAAACTCAAAGAAAATCAAGCAGGGAGGGAGGCAGGAGGAGGGGATGGGCGAAAACCTACCTAACAAGTACTATCTGGGTGACAGGCACACTGTTAACCCTAACTCAAGCATTACAGAAGCAATCCATGTAACCAAAAACATTTGTACCCCTGTAATACTTCGAAATTTAAAGAAAGAAATTTAAAAAGAAAGTACAAAAATGGTAAAGAGTATATGAAATTACACTCAACATCATTTGCCATTAGGAAATCGCAAGCTAAAACAACAATGGGATATGAAACCATATCTATTAAAATGTATAAAATCCAAAACACTGATATCACTAAATGCTGTTGAAGATGTGGAGCAACAGGAACATGTCTTCCTTGCTGGTGGGAATGCAAAATGGTGCAACCACTTTGTAAGAAGCTTGGTAGTTTCTTACAAAACTAAACATACTCCTACCGTATGAGCCAGCAATTACACCCTTTGGTATTTACCCAAATTAGTTGAAAACTTAGGTCCACACAAAACCTGCACACAACCTGCATCTTTCATTCATAATTCCTAAAACTTGGAAGCAACTAAGATGCCCTTCAGTAGTAGAGTAAACTGTGATACATCTAGACAATGGAATCTTAAAAAGAAATGAGCTATTAAGCTACAGAATGACACGGAAGAAAGGTAAAACCATATTAATAAGTGAAAGAAGCCAGTCTGAAAAGGCTGCATACTGTATTATACCAACTATGTGACATTCTGTAAAAAGTAAAAGGAGGGACATGGTAAAAGGCCAGTAGTTACCAGGGGTTAAGGGGAGGGGAGGAATGAGTAGAGATAGCACAGATGATTGTTAGAGCAATGAAACTACATACTCTGTATCAAACTATAATTGTTGACACATATTATACATTTATAAAAACCCATAGAATATACTATATGAAGAGTGAACCCTAATGTAAGATATGGACTTTTAGTAAATAATGATGTATAAATATCAACTCAACAATGATAACAAATATACTACAAATTAATGCAAGATATTGATAGTAGGGGAGATTGGGGGTGGTGTGCTCCAAGGCACTTTGCAATTTGTAAATAGTCAAATTTTAATTAGGTTCTCAGCCCTTTCCCTCAGAGAGGTGGGGCATTTCTTGCCTATGATTCTTGCCTCTGGCTCCTAGAGTTCTTAGTAAAATCTCTTAATTTCTTGACATTAATTTGGAAACACCAACACTTTTGCTAACACAAATCTCTTTTTCTGGGGCTTTAACATAGCTTCTGCTTGCAATGCAGTAGGAGGAGTTAAAATGCTGAATTACTGGAAGATTCTATTATGCACTGGTGAAAATTTTTTCCTTCAGCTTATTATTATTTTTAGAGAACCTCATTGAAACTCAGGATTAAGGCTTTAATTCCTTGAAGCAAAACAATACCTTGCCAAGTAAAATGACAGAGCCTATAAAAGCCTCTTTCTCTTTTCTGCACAGAAAAACCATTGTCACTTAGTCAAGAGAAGATTTTGACATCTCTGCAAGGGAAAAAGAAGCGAGGAACGCTTAGGTATGCCAGCTGATTAACCAGATTTGCCTTCCTCCCAGTTACTAGAGGCTCCTGAAAGTTTTAATGTATGTCAAAGTGCCTGGTACTACTGACATCTCCAGTTTTGCAGGGATGCTTAATAAAAAATTGAACTAGATATAGAAGAACAAAGGGGAAAATATAGACGTTTTATTAAACCATCATTTAAAAATAGCAAGAGAAGAAAGGATACCAAGAATTCTTTGTCAGGCTCCTAAGGACAATGTCTCCTGCTCTCTTGCTCAAGGTAAGAGAATGCGAACTCAGAGTGTTAGACCCAGAGAGCTCCCTGGCAATCTGCAGATCGATGGTTTTGTATTCCCCTTTCATTTCCCCTTTTCTCCAATTTCATTTCATAACAGGCTGGGTTATGTCCTGACTAGTTGAGATGTTTCTTTGAGAGTGCTCCACGCTGCCAAGAGAGTGTTATCCCTTCTCTTTTCCGCATAGCCTTCTAGTTAAAGGATGCCTCATTCTCATCTAGAGGCGTTAACTGTGCTCAGAATGCTATCACACTGCAGCAGGCTCTTAATTCATCTCTGATCCTGAAGATTAGTAATGTTACAAATGCCTGTGATAACGTCTACCTTCCATTCGTTTTCTCTGTGTCTGCTTGTCATGCAAAGATCTAGGGAAGAGCTCCCCTACACAAGATTCTAAAGTAGACTGCTCAAGGTAGGGACCCAGCGAGTGCCAGCAGCGCCCTGGTGCTGGAGGTGAACAGCACAGAGGCTACTGGGACCCCCTTCACGGACATCATCACAACTTTCTTTCCTTTCTGTGAAACTTTCTACCTTCTGAAGTCACACTCATAGACTTAGATAAATTCCGTGTTTCATTGCTTATGAAATTAAGAAGGTAGAAGTCATCATTTTTTTTCCTTTGGCTATCCAGAAAGCAGATGTGCCATTGTTAAGAGAATAGGAATAAAGGTCTTTGTTCCAGTGAGAGAAGGAAACAAGAACAAAGTCCCTTGTATATGGAATATAAAGGAATAAATGAATAATGCCTCTGACTCTGAAGAAGGGGATTCCCTGTAACAGGAGAGCTGCTGAAGTGGATTGAAAGGATTAAAGACTTAGGTGTTTGCTTCCAGACCCTAGGAGCTCTTTATCCCGTTCTCTTGTTTTTGTTTGTTTTGTTTTCTCTTTTAATGGGAAGAAAGGATTTGAGAGAAGGGTAACTCCGGGAAGCTGCTGCTTTAACAACTTTAGAACTAGGATACTTTGCAGGTGAATTACAAGATACTTTGGTTTGGTTTTGCTTTTACTTTTATTTTTGTTTTTTGACATTTGTTCCTGTTTCAAAAATGTTCAATTAAAATAAGTGGCAGAGATTCTGTTCATACATCTCATCCACTATGATGACAGTTCCCTGCTTCAAACCTGCAAACTGACTTTTTTGGGGAACCATTTTGTCTCCTAACAGCAATCGGTTTGCTTTTATCTCCTTACTTTTGATTTAAAAAAAAAATGTTTCTCTCCTTCGAAGTGAAATTTCATTTCACAAGAAAGACTGATGGCAGGCATTGAATCTGGAAGCTCTTCCGCCCAGAATGACAAAAATAAAGAGTGATGCTGAAAGCCGCACTGCATGAAAATCCTCTCTGTGCCCATCCATTCCCCAAATCCCTAACCTGCTCTGGAGAAAAATCCTGAGAACAGAATCATGCATTGTCATTGACTGGTTCCTATACAATAATTAAGCCACATCTCACTCCTGTATATTCCAAATAGACAGCAGGGCTGTTTTCTCAAAAGAGAAAGAAAATATTGGCAATGATCTGATAATATCTGGTCATTTTCAAGGTCACTCACAGCCCTATTATTAGCTGCTCCCTGGTAGTTCAAGGGTCTGGCTCCTCAGACGGCAATAAGGGACCCTTTAACATGGGTTTCTAAAGGTGTACAGCAGCTGACGTTGCCATGGCAGAGCCAGGCTATCACAGACTCCTTCATGATGCAGATAAGGGGTGTCAGTCCTTTGTTGCAGCTGGTCAGAGGTGTTGGCAGATAGGCGAAAATGGAAGAGCTGCCATCTAGCAAACAAAATGGCCATTTAAAATGCTGCTGTTCAGTTAGAGAGTCTACAAATCAGACTATTAATGCTAAATTGGAGTGAAATCAGACCTCATACATAGTAATGAGCTTTGAAGTTTTGCTTAGATTTGAGTTAAGAGAGACCCATCATTTTATATTAAAACAGACGGGCCAAAGAGAATGATAATGGAAAGATATACAAAGTCGGTGAGCACCAAGAAAAGCTTTTACAAGCTATTCACATGAGGCCACACAGTGCTGAATGTATGGGATTGCTTCTAAAATGCCCCGCTCAATGTATTCTGGTATCTGTGGTAGGAACAGAAAGCAAGTTTGAAGAATTGCCTACAGCTCTCTTTCTTCTAATTCCTTCCACGGAGGATGAAGATATATTGGCTAATGGGAAACCTTGAGGGGCATAAAGATTTGTCTTGGTTAGCATGGATAAGAATTTCATAAATAGAGGGCATATAATATTCCCCTATTATTTGTTAATTCCTTTAAAATCTATTGCCATGGGATCGCTGAGGCCAAACTGCAGAGACTATAATCTCATGTTAACGAAGGGCAATGTGTAACAGCACTTGCTTCATCTCACCTCAAGAATGCATGCAGAATAACCTGGTTGTCCACAGTAATCAGGCATTGTGCATTACATACTTAATTCAATATAATAATGGCTAACATGTATCGAGCCCTTACTAAGTGCCAGCTACTATACTAGATACCTTTCATATATGTCATATTGACAGCATCCCTATGAAGAGATACTCTCATCATCTTCCTTTCGCAATAAACTCAGGCATGGAAGGATGAATAAAACTCTAGCTCTCCACAGCTAGAAAGTGGTGGAGCGGAATTTCAAACCCAAGCAATTTGACTTGAGAGCTCATGTTCTTCATTACTAAATTAAGTTTCCTGTCATTACAACTTTACATGTCTCCACAAATAAATCTGAAATTTCAAAAATTTGAAATGCTTTGATTGTAATTTTCAAACATTACGTTCTAATTTAATACATCTTCAGATTATCTATGTTGCTTAATTTGATCGCAGTGGGTCAGACATTCATGAAAATTCAACTGCCCTCGTCAGATTTTTCTCTTAAGCCTTGTGCTTCTTAAAAGAAACAAGTGAATTCCCTCATTGCCATCATCATCACCATTGCTGACTATTCACTGAGCTGAAAATGTGCTAAGCATGGCTCACACGCTCTCACATGGCTGGTGGAGTTCATTCACTTTTAATGCCACTTGAGATCTGAAAATATAAAAAGTGTAGTTTCCTACAAAGAGAAGAAAGCAGCTAGGGACTATCGTCGTTTTACCAGTATGATCATCTTGGTCATTCAGCAGAAACACCTTTGAAAATTAAGTATGTGGCCTGAGCCTTTTAAAGACGATATGAACATTTTTTCTCTAGCATTTCCCAGCCCTAATACCTGTAATGGGCTTTTCACAGGAACTGCACACTTAATTGACCAAGGGCTACATTGAATTCTTGTCCTTCCTTAACAGAGGAATTCATGTTTCTTTGAGTGTGTGCTTGAACGGATGGCTGCATTCATCCTGACCTTGTTATGCTATGGATGCAACAGGAATACTGAGCGCAAATGATTCTCTGCATACCTAAGCACTTGGGGAGGGGTGGGGGGTTGTCACCAAGATTTAAAGTGACTTCAGCGCTGATGTGATTTGTATGGCTGAAAAGAAGCAAAGTAGAGATGTCAGAGCACAGTTTTGCTGAAAGCACTCCAGTTAAACGGGATAGTCAGTGACTTTAAGCAGCCATGAAAAGTAGTTAATCTTTTCAGTGACTGTTGGTAGCCGTTCTGCTACTCTATTTTCTCTTCCATGCAAACCAAAAAAAAAATAGTTTTGGCATCAGGAACATACTGATACTCATCGACAAGTTAAGCATGCCTTAGTGATTTTATTTTTTTCTTGATATTTGTGCATCAAAAACCAAACAATCAAAAATTCATTTTTAAAAGAATACTATCTATTTATGCAGCGATGACTATACCAAGCAACATGTTAGACATCAGACACTGGAGAAGGAGAGACAGGGAGAGAGAGAGAGAAAGAGAGAGAGAGAGAAAGAGAGAGAGAGAGAGAGAGAGAGAGAGAGAGAGAGAGAGAGAGAGAGAGAGAGAGACATTGCTGCCTCAAACAACTCACTTGTTAGATCTTAATTAATCCTCCCAGCAACCCTCAGAAGATGTACTCTCATTATCACCACATATAGGTCAGTAAACTGAGGCTGCTCCCAGAGGAGAAGTGACTTGCCCGATTTCCACAAATAAAAACTGGCAGAAGCAGGATTAAAACCTTGTTATCTGACTTCACAGTCTACTCACTGAACATCATTGCCAGGCCTCTATAAAACAAGGAATTTCCCATGCAGTGGAAAAGAATATATATTAAAGAATTTTTCAAGGCTAAGGATACATTTTTCATTAATTCAACAAATATTGATCTAGATATTATTATATGCAGGCCGTGTGCTGCATACTGAAGAGACAAAATCATAGCAATAGCAATTGCTAATAGTCACTGAGAACTTAGTATGGTCCAGAAACTTTAATTTATTATCTCATTGAAATGTTACAACAATACTATGTGGTAACTACTATTATTTTATTTAAAAAATTGAAAATTAGATAGTTGGGACCTTTCGTTCCATGACAGTGAACTGGTAAGCAGTGAAAGTGGTTCATCTTTTCAGTGTTGTTGGTAGCAGTTGTGCTACTCTGACACATCCCGAACTCAAATTTCCAATGAACAAAATGAAATAATCAGGAAGTGACATTACAGATACATGGAACATCATGAATATAGAGCTACATGAAATCGAATGGACATTTGGGGAATGACTAAGGATTGAGGCCTTACTCTGACTTAAAGAGGATGTATGCTTTTATAAAAATGCAAATGAAACCTTCAAAGGGTTTGCGTGCAGTGGAGACACATGATAAGATCTATGTTTTACTTTTTTATGTTATCAGCTTACAATCAATACAACTTAAATTGCAAGTTCTCTGTTTAATAGCAGTAATAGATTTTTATAACTTGTCACGCCTCTAGTAGAGGTCCATCTGTACCCAGCTATATTAATGAAAACACTTTTAGTTGCTTGTAATAAGACCCCCTCAAGGCCACTTAAACAAAGGAGAAAAATAGGCCAGAGGTGTGGGTGATGGGAGATGTTTCTGTGTGAGGCAACTGAACAGCCCATGAGTAGCTTCAGACATCACTGTGTCTAGATGCTAAAAAGATGTCATCAAAAATACATCTCTCATTCACTCCATCTCTTGCCTCTGCTTTGCTCTACAGGTGATGGCAAAGATGATGCCCAGACTTACCTGGTCCTTGTCGTTCACAACCAGAATGGGAAATTTCCCTATTTCTGAGTTCGTATTGACACATGCACGGTAAAGGATCCTTCCAGGTCATGTGCCCACCACTGGCCTGGGTCCCAGTCAAAGGGATTCTGATTGGCCAAGAGAAAAGCCCGAGCTTCATGACCCCACTTGGTTAGGAAGGGGTAGTTCCCAAAAGGAAAAGATGAATTCTAGCCCCTCAAAATTGGAAAGGAAAGCTGGGTAGGCAAATATACCCTCCACTAATGCAGACCCTTGTATGAAGTGATGGGACTGGAAACAAAAACCCGCAACTCACCCTTGTCTTCCCATGTGGCCTTCCTTGAACAAAATTCCCTCGTTAGTCTCTCCCTGCGGATAAGGCAGTGAGGGCACTTTTTAAAGCAGGAAGCCATTATCACCTAATAATAGTTTATTAGGAAAGAGCTTTTCAGAATGTCCATTTTATCTCCTAGTTTTGCCCAGGGCAGGCTCTAAGTAATACATGTTTCTGAAACAGTAGGTTCAGTTAATACAGTGGTTAAAAAAGAAACAAAGTGAATTGACCTTTGAGGAGATTAATCCTGCACTGTAGACTCAATAGTAGATGGCAGTGAATTCAGAAACCTGGACTGCAGTTTACCCCTAAATTATTGGGGTAGCCTCAAGAGGGAAGGAGAAGAGGGATGGCAGCTCCCATTTAGTACCATGTGCCAGGTACTAATGCTAAGCAAGTTCCCTAAATTATGTAATCTAACCTTCTCAAGAAAATTTTGAGTCACTTTTATTATCTCCATTGTATGATAGAAGAAATATAAGTAATTAGTCAAGGTCACACAGCTATTAAATTGTAGAGCAGGGATGAAGAGGCAGGACCACTTGATGCTACAGGCTACACTGGTGTGGATGCTAGGGAGGAAATACACCCCTGAGTAAGGGGTTAACATAGAAAAAGCCTGGGTGTCCTTTCAACTCTGAGGCCCATGACTCCTCCAGGGTCTTCAGAGATCGTTTGTGGGAGGGAGTCAGCCATCCTTTGTATGGTACATGGCTCTCACAATACTCCTTCATGGTTCCTCTCCTATTTTTATTGGTTTATGTGTGCTGGCAACTTTCTATAGGAATATTTCCTAAGCATGAAAAGATGATATAGCTGACAGGAAAACAGCAGAGAGGAAAATCACCAACAGCCTGTCACCAATACCAAATGGGAGGGGGGTCAAGCCTACTGGCTATAGGTATGATTGCTGGGACACTCCTAGTGGTCAGGATGCTGCAGGAAAGGCCCCGCATGAGTACTGTGGCAGGGCAGGCCACTGGGTCTGCAGGTGTAAGTACAGCCCTAACCACAGGGAACCTGCCTGCTCACAGGTGGGGAAGCTCTGTTGAGATTGTACCCTGTAACTTATGCTACCTGTACTGCTAGTCACAGGGTTAGAAATTTTTGTTAAAAGAAAAAAAAAAAGTCATAGATTTAGGTGTATTGACCTTGAGGATCTGACTAGGAACCCATAAACTTGTATCATTTTGAAAGCCTACACCCTCTATTTTGCATGTCAACGCTGCTGTATTTTCCCAAGATCTAGCTACACCTGCCTCAAATCCCATTTTTCACTTAGATCTGGAATCCTGGACAATTTCACTAGAACTCAGGTGATATTTAGCAGCTGACTGAGTTTGATGTCATAATTAAGCACAGGCTCACAACCCACATTCCTACCAAGCAGGTGTATTGGCTGTGTTAGTGTCCAAATGCACACACATGCTCAGATTGGACCAAATGTTTGCACAGCGCCAGCCCCAGGGAGTGTATACTGAAGACCCAGAGTATCTGGATCCCCACCTCATTCCTTAAACACACACCAAGTAATTGTAGACAGATTTAAAACTTCAGCATTTTAAGTTTTGGATGGGAGTCGTTTCTTTGAGTATCAGAAAACCAAGAACCCACAAAATAAATGATTAATAAATTTGATATGATAAAGAAAATTCTAAATGAAAAAACTAATACAGCAAGACTAAGAAGGGGACAAAAAGAAAGACAACAGCTTTTTCAAACTCGCAGAAACAGGCAATTTACAAAAAATATATATAAATATACATATAATGATATCAAAATAATTAAATGGAAAGTTAGTCAGCAATAAAAAGAAGTAAGTGACTGATACATGCAACCACCATATAAGGACATTCATTACGCTTAGTGAAAAAACCTGGCCTAGAGCTTACGTACTGTATGATCCTCTTAAGTAACATCCTCAAAATGCCGGGACTAGAGAGATGGAGACGGGGGACAGCAGGGGCTGGGTGGTGAGTGTGACTGCAAAGGGTGCAAAGGGCTCTATAGGAGGTTTCTTTGTGCTTCTGGATCTTGATGACGTGGTGGTTACACATGGGATCAAATTGCGGGGAGCGATTACCTACCCCTACCACACATACGACGGCGTGCACGTGAAAACTGGTGAGAACTAAATAGGATCTGTCAACAGCGTCATAGCCAGGTCAGTTCCTGGTTTTCACGTTGTACCACATTTACATAAAATGCTATTTTTGGAGGAAGCTGCCTGACGGGTTTATAGGACTCAGTGTGCTGTTTTGCAACTTCCTGTGTATTTGTATTCATTTCAAAATAAAAAGTTACAATTAAGACAGAATCCTCAAATCCAACTTAATTAAATAAATAAAAATTGAAAGCGTGAGATGCCATTTTCTACTTATCACATTAAAAAAGTTTAACAATATTCAATGTTGGGAGATGTCATGGGTTGAAGTGAGTCCCCCACTTCAAGTACCTACCTCTAGAGCTGTATTTGGAAACAGGGTCCTTGCAGATGACCAAGTTAAGATGAGGTTATTAGGGAGGGCCCTAATCCAATATGACTGTGTCCTTACAAAAAGGAGAAGTCTGGACACAGAGACAAACATGCCCAAAGAGAACACATGTGTATACATGGGAAGAAGACCTTGTAAAGACTATCGTAAGCCAAGACGTGCCTGAAGCCACCAACCAGCAGCTGTGAGAGAGCCCTGGAGCAGTTCCTCCCTCACCATGCTGGGAAGGAACCAGCCCTGCTCACACCTTGATTCTGTGCTTCTAGCTTCTCGAATTTCGAATTGTGAGAAAATGAATCTCTGTTGTTTACCCACCTCATCTCTGGTATTCTGTTACAGCAGCCCCTAGAAAACTAGGGGTACGGGAAACAGGCACTTTCACATAATGCCGGTGAGAGTAATTGGTGCAGTTTCTCTGGAGGGGAATTTGGCAACATTCATCAAAATGTAAAATTATCTGTCATTATCTGTCAATTGACCCAGTAATTTTACTTCTGCGTATTCACCCTAGGGATACAGTGTCATAGTTCACAAAGATTCATTTCCAAGAATGTTCATTGCAGTGTTATTTTTAATAACAATTACAACAATTTATTGTATATTTCAAAATAATATACGTGGAACATTCCAAACACAAAGAAATGATAAATATTTGGGGTGACAGATACCCCAATTATCCTGATTTGATCATTATATATTGTATGCTTGTATCACATGTTCCTCATAAATATTTACAACTATTATACATCCATAAAAATATAAAATAAAATAAATTTTAAAAAAGAAGAAAAAACTAAATAAACTAGTCATGAATATAGTGAAAAATAAAATATAATGATCCAAGTGCCTATCCACTGGAAAATAGACAAATAAGTGATTCCGTGTAGCATGACAGAGATCTACGATACTTTACCACACTTCAAAAACTCAAAAGCTCTGGAACACTGAAGTTTCAAAGAGAGTTTGCAGCAGACTTATTTTGATGGTGAAACCTACTCTGTGTTGACAGGAGGCTTTTTAAAGTCTTTATTCATCCCAGTCAGTGTAAGTATTCCTTTGTTACATTGCAGAAACAGCAGTAGGGTTAAATAAGACGTGCATCCCCACATCTTTCTAGGAGTTTTCTTACATAGAGTATCATCTTTCTAAAGCTTGGAAAATTATGAATACTGAAGTACATCTAACCCCAAGGATTTGAGAAAAGGGAACTTGAGCCTACATTCACAGCTGTTGAAATGTATGTGCTAAAAATACAGGAGCATATAGTGCAGACTGGGAAGATCACCAGGATATTACTAAGTGGAAAAAAATAAAGGTACAGAACAGTGTGTATAAAAAGTTGTTTGGGTAAATGCTTATATGTGCATAAACACAACTGGAAAAAGTACACAAAAAACTAATTACGGTGTTTTGCTCTGGGAATTGAGTTCGGTTCTGCCCTTATTCTCTGCAAAGCTGTCCTAGTCAGCAACACACTCAGCAGGGCAGACAGCTTTGTGGGGTCTAGCTTTGGCAGCAAATCTGTGAGTGGCTGAGAGCCATTTGACCCTAGCTACCCTTAGCCTGGCTTGCCTGGCAATATGTAATTTCTAAGCAGATGCCTCCTAAGCACTAATACATTGCCTTCTTTGGGGCTTGATATAGATTAAATAAGCATCTCTAAAGAAGTTGATAAATATTTACCACTAACATATAAAGGAAAGAACATTAGTTTATTATGCTCAATATCTATCATCAAAAAGTAGAAGTCTTAATAAATATAATACATCTGAAAGATGAATGCAAAGAGAGGAAATGGTATTAAAAATAGCAAATACACACACACACCAGGAAGTTTTAAGAATCCATTAGTAACAACAAAATCTCATTTCATAATATTTTTGTCTTAATAATCAGTAGCTCCTTAAGGACTAACTGTAACTGATTTGAGTCCACAGAGAGAGTTCTTTAAGAGAGCACGTAATGAGTTCTTAAATGGATACTATGCAAATTAACTCTAGGAAGCTTAGAACTGCAAAGGATCTTAGAGGTAACGTGGGTCAACCAGCTCAATTTGGAAGTAAGGAAACTGAGGCTCAGAGTGGAAGTGGCTACCTCAGAACACACCACTAACTATTAATAGTAAGAAAAGTGAGACCACGTTTCCTTACACCCCTGCAGCACTGCCCCCCACCCCGTCATCCCCCATAAATCTCACCCCAGCAAACTGATGCACTGGGCCACTGGCCCCCAACCTTGTTACCTTGGACCAGAGCTCAAAGGTGGAGGGGACTGTTTTTCCCCCTCCACAGCTGTGGGTGGAATAGTTCTCACTTTATTGTCTGTAAATTCAAATAAAATTTTTTTTAACTTCTACTTTCATTCCAGGATCTGGATCTTACAGAGAATGAGATTATAATTTTACATGAAATAATAAAATTTGAGTTTACAGAAACTAAAACATTACCTTATTTTAACTTTTTGGTATTTTTTTGGACACAAACCAGAGAATCAGCCAAATCATCTTATCACAGTTCCTGCTGGTGGCCTCCTTCTTTATGCAGGATGTTAATTATGTTAGTTATCTCTCTGTATTTGTTTTATAGTTTTGCTTTAAAAATCTCCAATTCTAGACTATATCATTATACCCTAGGAATCCATTATTTTTCTCTCACTGGCTTTGAGACAATGTAGGAGTGATTTCCTTTCCTGTCAGTTCCTCTCCAGTCATGTGGCTTATATTTTTTGGTTTATTCTTTATTATAGTCATCCCAGGACTATATCTTTCCCTCCTTCCTTCCTCCTTCTTCCTTCTCCCCCTTTCCTCCTTCTTCCCCCCTTCCTCCTCCTTCCTTCTCACCTTCTCTCCTTTCCCCTCTTTCTGCACGTCCTCTTCCTCTCTCCCTCCTCTTCCTTCTTTTCCCCCTTCCTCCACCTCTGCCCCTTCCTTCTCTTCCTCCTTCCCCTGCCCCTCTCTCCCTTCCTCTCTTCCCCCCTCCATCCTCCCTCCCCTTCCTCCATTCCCTGCCCTCTCCTTTTCTCCTTCTTTCCCCCTCTTTCACTCCTTCCTGCTTCTTCTCCCCTCCTTCCCTCTGCTTCCCTCCCTCCCCAGTCAGCACCTGCCCCGAGTGTCCTCCCACATGCGCGGGGCTCAGCCCTTGGCCCTGGGAACGCAGAGGGAAGAAGACAGTCACTGAGGAAGCACGGCTTGTCCTTCTCTCTCTGCCTCTTCTTCTGGTTCCCAATTTAGCTATTTTTACAAATGATGTCACAAAATCAGCTAAAACGTCACCGTTATTCTTTCATTAGTAAAACAAAATGTCTAAGTTCCTTTGTTTGTATTACCCGAATGTTTAGAGTTTCCTATAGCACCGGTAGGACTTTCCTGTAAGAAGCAAACTGTCCCGTAAGCTTTCTGCAGTCAAATGCTCTACCACTGAGTTATACTTCCATCCCGTAAGCTTTCTGTAGGAACATGGCTGATCAAACCACCAGTGTAACCCTGCAGGTCACCAGAGCTAGTTGCCTGCAGCTATCACTCCTCCAGATGTACCACATTTTATCTCTAATAAATAGATATTATGAAAATTGTACTTGAGAATCTGTACACTTCACTGTGCCATAATTACATCAGACATGGAGTACACTCCGGGAGTTCCTCCCTTTCTTACAGCTGTTTGTGCCGGGGTAGCTCAGGGGCACTGCTCTGACTGCGGGAGCCTGTCAGAAATACTGTGGTTCCGAGACAACATTTTCATGCTTGGTTCTTCTATTTCTTTGCCCATCAGGTCCTCTGATGCTCTGAGTGAAGCAAAGCTGCCCTCGAGACATCTGCCCAGGTTCTTTCTTTAAATGGCTAAGAGGATCAGACTAGGAGAGCCTGCAAGTCAAAGCACTTTCGGATTCATATCCAGCCTGTCACTATTTCCTCCTGAGCTCCCAGACTCTGGTGACATTGGATTTCTGCAAGTAGCTTTTCTGGGCTAAAATCTGGAGTGTCCCTACACAAAAGAACAGTCCTAGCTGTTATGAATGAGAACTCCAAAATTAACACGCCTAATTCTTCTTCCCATTACCTCTTTCCTATCTACCTATCCCTTTAAAGCTCATCAATATGTAAACATTAAAAGAAGCCTGGGGGCAAAGTGGACAAGAATGGTATTTTAAAAGGTATCTGGCAAGTGGGACAGATGCACTAGGAACTCAGGATAGATTAGCAACTCCTCTACAAATTAACACTTGTAATCATTCCATCTTATAAATAAGGCTTATTATTTTGATTATAGGTTAAATATTGTTATGAAGATATTTTGAAGGCCTTGGTAATATCTAGTGTTCATTGACATGGTAAGGAGTATCAGCTGTTCTCATGCAGAAATTTAAGGAGATTTATCAACTCAAAGGAACCTATGAAGTCAACTGGCCTTCAGTCCCTCATTATGAATGGGAGGAACCAGCCATCAGTAAGAAAATGAAGATTTAGTCAGGAAGTGTGCTCAAGGTGGTACTCTGTCTGGTGTTCATTTGATTAGCTCTTTCGGAGAGTTGTAATAGAGTTCATTTCTTAAGGGCAAATTGTAAGTTGGCACAGTACAACATAATTGATTTTTCAGAGTCTAAAATTTCAAACTTAGAGAACTTCAGGGTAAGGCAAGCATTCATTCTCCTGGAACCTCAAGGCACTTCTGCAGAGCCTTCCTGGCCTGCTCTCCAAGGCTGGGCAGAATCCTTTGCATATCTGCAGATTTTCATGCCTGCCTCTGTCCTGGGACTTGGCCAGCACAGTTGTGATTGTTTGTGGATAGTCTGTCTCCCTTCCTAGGCTGTTACTGGTAGGATTCTGCTGTATTCCCAGTATCTACTGAAGTGCCTGACACAAGTAATTCCTAAAAAAAAAAAAAAAGTTTGCAGAATAAATGAAGAAACACAGATACCACACATGTATTTCCTAGCAAGTCAATAGCACACACAGCATAGCTCTTCTAGAAACTGTAGATTCACAAAATAAGGTAACTTCCTGTTTTGGCAGCTATGAAGTCACTAGGCTCTTAGACAAAGTTTATATTAATATTTCTAGGCCCAGGTGACAGGTTCTGGGGGTGGGGGTGAGGTCAGAGACACAGGAGCAAGGAGCAGCACATAAGCAAAGAAAGTCTGCAAAGATAGAACTGCCACCAGGCAGAGCTGCTGGGTGCCAGGCCAAGCAAGACATCTATTTTGAGTTTTTGTAAGGGCACCTCCCTTTTCTTAATAAGAGTTTACTGCCTGACAACCATGCACGAAAGGGCCCAGTTTAAAATCTTGGCAGGGCTACTTGCCTCTGTCCTTTGGCAAGTCACCAAACTACAGCTAGCCCCAGCATCTACATTATTGATCTTATTGTTTTTAAAAAAGTAAAATTCATAACTGGTTGTCCTAAGGATCCATTTTCATGAAATATGTTCAAATTTCTACCATACTGCTAGGCATACTTTCAGTACTCAACAAATAAATCTCTGTAGAATCTGAATCTGAATGCTGCCTTCTCTGGATAATTTATTTTTTACTTATAGGAACACAACTTGGATTGCATCGTGAAAGTGAATAACACAGTACTATCTGTTTTGAGAAAATATGCATTATAAATAACTTAACGGAATGCATTTCTTCTATAAAGCATAATTTAGTGATTTCCCAGCTACTCAAAAGGGGTACTTGCTTCTATAACCACCATGTCACGCTGAGGTCAAACCACATTTTTCCAAAAGGAATGCACAATACTCAAGCATCTCTGTTTTGAACACATAAAATTATATGAAGATAGGAAAGGGAAGGAAGGCTTGTAAAGTCACACAGCCAACTGGTGACGGAATCAGGACCGTAACCCAAGTCGGGAGTCATGACCTGCTGCTCGGCTCTTTGATTTATCTTGGAGGTGAAGTTGGAGTCCAGGTGTGAGAAGAAGATCGATTTTGCTTTTCTTAGCACTGGAAGCCAGGGAGGAAAAGTGAGACACACCAGGGTCTGTGTTCTTTATTCAGTTGCCTTTGTTTGCTTTCTTCCCCTTGAAATGAATTAAATCTGTAATTTTTAAAAGTTGTCATTATAATATGAATGAAAGTCTTTTCCTTTCCTCCTCTTCCGCTTTCTTTTGATTGCTTGAAACCACATAAAAGCAAACGAATGCCATGGTGATTAAGTCTTGGCAGTGGGGAGTTAGCTGATGTATTGATTCCAAAGTGCTATTAGGGAAATAATTAAACCAAGATTTTGGTGGGGGTTTTATTTGTCTGCTGTGTGAAGGACATTTATTTGCCTTAGTAGAAAATTAATTAATGAAGTTCTACACTATTATATGATAATGGGTTTATCTAATTTAATAAAAAAGGATAGATTTAAAATGACAAAACTCCTTTTCAGCAAATTGTTTATTTCAAGCCAATGTTTTCTAACACATCAAACAATTGCTTTTATTCTTCGTTTTCTTTTCACGTTTAGCATTTAAATGTTTTCACTTCTTTTGTTTTACATAACATTATCATGGGAGTTCATGTTGTGTTTCTTTCATTATCACAGGAGCTGCAAATATTTATTTTTAATATTCTAGTCTCAGAATAAGAAATGATATTCAGCACCACAGCACCGCACACTTACTTAGCATAAGAATGCATTCTATTTTAAAAACAATTGCATAGGTAGCAGCGGTACTGCAGCTAGAATAATGTATTTTGGGAAACATGGCAATATGACAAAAACATTGACTGCTAAATTATTGGTATAATCCTGGGATCAGGGTGGTGACTTCTTATGTTTGCCTTTCTTTGCCTTCCTCTGCCAAGGTCATATTATAGTCATA
The DNA here is from genome assembly GCA_963574885.1 of Lepilemur ruficaudatus. Classification (NCBI taxonomy): domain Eukaryota; kingdom Metazoa; phylum Chordata; class Mammalia; order Primates; family Lepilemuridae; genus Lepilemur; species Lepilemur ruficaudatus. The sequence goes on from CAUYRT010033803.1 coordinate 27,151, forward strand.
TTTTGTGATTTTGAATCTTCAGCATCCTAATGCATTTGCATTTTTTTTTATTTTCAGGAAAGAATTGATATTGTGCTATAAACATATTATAATAGTAATGTCAGGGAAAAGACTTTCCCCCTTTTTTCCTCTGACAATATTTTCTTGTTTTTCAAGTAAAGGACAAAATAATGAAAACAGATTATAATTTCTTTTTTTCTCTTTTTTCTTTTGAATAATAAAGAACATGTTTCAAAAAGGCATTTGGAGTTGCAAATTAGTATCTACACCTACCATTTCATTTTTAAAAAATTTATTCAGAATAGGATTTGGAGGACAGAGTAAAGAAATCTAAAATAAAAATCATTTTATTCTCTAAATACTGAGTTAAACAGTTCAGTGTACTAATTTCAAATTGCAAAAAAGGAGAAAAAGTATTGCCACTTCCAAGAAAGATGTCCTATTCTTAAGAATTTTTTTTTCTGGCTTATAGATTTCCCATAGTGAACTATTCTTTAAGCTTTCTATTGGAGTACAGTATACATAATATAAATGAACCAGTGTGACTAGTACCTGGGTCAATAAACAGAACATGTCTAGTATCCCAGAAACCTTCCTGGAAATCTGTCACTGCCCACTTCATAGCAGTGACCTCTGACTTCTATTAACGTAGATTAGGTCTACTTACACTTCACTTTTGGACGATAGATTGGTCAACAGTTTCTGTCTGTATAGCTAGGTCCTATGTGCCTTTGCTTTTGACTGGGGCGTGCCTTTGTTCACACTGAGATCATTAATAAAGAGCTTATCCTAACTTTAAGTCAATCAAATCAGAAACTTTTAGATTTGAATGAAATTTATAACCTGCTTCTTTCTAGCCTTGAGGTCTTGCTATACATAATAGAATTTTTTAAAAGTACATCTTATGTTAGAACATTACAAATATTCTTTTCTAGTTATTTTTAAATTTATAATAAATTATTGCTAATTATGGTCATTCTACTGTGCTTTCAAACACTAGAACTTACGCCTTTTATCTAACATTGAAATGTTCCCAATACAAAGGAATGATAAATGTTTGAGGGGACGGATATCCCAATTACCTATATTTGATCATTCAGAGTGTGTTCTTGCAGCAAAATATCACATGTGTTCCATAAATGTGTACAACTATTATGTATCCATAAAAATTTTAAAAATTATTCTCAGCTAAAAAGAAATCTACAGTTTCAGTGAATCTCAAACATGCTTTAGCAGTAGCTAAACAGCTCTGAGATAACAACAGCAAAAAAAAAAAAAATTCTTTCTTGGTAACTTCTTTCTACTCTTCTCACTTTTTTTCCTCCTACCTGTGACCATATTAGGAGATATATATATATATATATATATATATATATAGTCTTAAGTACATGTAAAAAAGGTCCATTGAAAGTTTCTCAGCAATAGAAAAAACAAAAATTTGAAATGTTTAGGAAAATAGTATTTGTACTTAGCAATCAATCAGAACAATTCTTCTTTCTACTTAACTTCATTAACTTGAATTAACGAGGAAAGTAAGTGAATGAACTGCATATTTCATAGTTTTAATTAACTAGTTATATAGTTGTGTCATTTTTCTACCTCTGCCTACTGGAGATATTGGCAATGTAGGCCTGGTGGTAGTGTTAGAGCTCATTGTAAAGCTTGTCTTTCGTAACTTAAAGATCTCAATGCCCAGTGATTAAATCCTATTATTTTCAGCTTTATTTTTTTAGGGCAGAACCAAGATGATGACTATAGCTAATAAAGTTTATTTTCAAAGATTGTTTCTTCTTCATCTCCTATCTTCACCTCAGACCAGTTTAATTAAACTTAGACTTATTTCTCCTCCCTGCTAGTGCTTTGTTTTGCTACCCCTTGCATCCTTATTGCTAAATGTACAGTGGTCACTTGACCATCCTCATGTTACTCCACCATTCAACACAGTGCAAAATGTCAACCATTTTATCGTTGGGTGGAGTAGGGGTAGGGACTGGTATTTTCTTTTTTTTCTGCTGCCTAATTGCCAGCTGCCATTCAGTCCGTTTAAGTCCTTCTCCTTTTCTCCACCTATGAAGTGTGAAATGTTTCCAGCATCTTTCCTGGACCTTGTTCTCTCCTCTCTCTACATACATTTTTTTCTCCTGAGCAATATCATTTCTCTCATTGTTTAAATGTCATCTATATGCTGATGTCTTCCATATATTACAACTTGGGTCATCAACATATGATGATGAAAATTCCATTAGATGAAAATTCCTGCAAATCTGTGGTATTCATTTAGCTGTGGAATGCTGAATTTTTAAATGATTAGGGCTAATTTGATTGGAACTGTTCTCTAATTATCAAGTAAATTTTTCTTCTAGGATAAATACTAGCAGTATAATGCATTTTCATAATTTTAGCATATCTCTGATTTTGGAGATATGTCCTGTGACAAATTCTGTTACAGTTGTTTAAAGAAATCCTTGAAAACTATTAAAAAGATAAATATATCATAATGTCATCAGTGAAAAGTAATATTTTCCTCATCAAAATAGAATTGAAATATTTAAAAAAATGATTTTTTTATTGCACTATTTTACATTTCTAGGCAATCTGCAAAAGCTTTAAGGGGTGCTTGTGGCGTAATTAAATTTATGCCATATTAAAGTGTAGCTTGATTAGTGTGATTGAATAAAATGAGATTATTAATTACAGATGGAATTTTGTTCTGCAAATTTTATAAAGAAATTAAGCATTATCTTTCTATTATTACTGTGCTTACTATATGTCATTAGGTCTTTATTTAGAAATACTAATTTTGTTAACATAGATTTAACAAGCTCTCTGATATAAATTAGAATATTTGATTTTCATTATGTTATTTTTCACTGAAATCAAGCAAGGTTTTTATCATATTTGATACTGCAATGAATTTTAGAAAGTTTGGAGAGATTTAGAATTACTGATCTCATAATTTTCTTTATCAGGAAGTCTGAAGTAGCTTTTGCTTTTTTTCCCCTCTAAGATGAATACTTTCACCTTGGTTTGAAATAATAAATGAAGTAGGGGATGTTTAGGTGTTCTGAAAGACAATATTAGCATTGTACAGGGCGTCTATTTTTTATAAGGAATCTTATTTCCCAGATATTTAGTTAATTCCTGTCTATTTGCTATTTTTATTACTCTTAACCTTTGATAAGATTTTTTTTCAGTAATAGAATAAAAACATTATGCTTTGGTAGTAAATCACATGCATAGTAATAAAATCTAAATCAACATAATTCTTTTATGTAAAACAATTCTAAAGAACAGTGTGCACCAAAGATGCTTACTATAAATAAAAGTGTTCTGAGGTGTTGCTTCATGATCAACCTACCCCAGTAGGAGGTCCTTAGTCTCAGATACTTTCTAACTATTACAATGTTTGTCAAACTGCCATTCATAATGAGAAGAGCTTATTTCTCACACATAAGGAATAGTGAAGTAACTCTAGCTAAAAGAAGAGAAGGTTCCCAATTTGTGAACATTTTACTTAAGTCCTTTCTTTAAAGATCTGTGTGTATGTGTGTTTCTATACACACATATCATCTTCTATTCTGGAGTTCAGCAACACAGAACCCCCTTTAAGGACTAAATCCACAAAATGTTGCCTGGCTTCCATGCTGCTGCCTTTAGTAGCCTCTCTGTACCAGATTCTCTGGCTGGTCAAAGTTATTCTGTAGAATTGTTCACCTGTACTTTGCATATTTGAAAGATGCTGTTGTTTTCTCTTTGTCCCGCCTATGGATTTAGACAGCTGTTTTTCCAACAGGCAGTAAACTGCTAAACAAAAACCCAATGCCTTCTGGAGAGCTATGCCTCAGTGCAAAAACAAAACAAAACAAAACACAACAATTTATTTAGCCCTTACATCAATATGATGATAACTTGGTCTATTTTTTGCATAAGTTCTGTGAAGTAGCATTTCTATGGCTGTTTCATTTATTTCCTACAATAAAAAAGATTCTCTAGTGTACATAATTATAATAATAAAAATAAATATATAACACTTATCTTTCTATTTTCATCATATTATTTATGTAATTCAGTGATACTGAAATATTTGAAGGAAGCAGTTGTAACTGAAGAGGGCTATATGTAATAATATTGAATTCTTACTCTATATCGATTTGAGCTTTTCAAAAGTATCATTAAAAATGTCCATATGCTCCTACCATTTGTTTTGCAAAAGTTAGCACTGATGACAATTAGGCACAATCACCAAATTGACATTGTAAATGTCAGAATGTAGTGCAAAATTTTATTTAGCTCAAAATAAATATTCTTTACCCTTGCTAGCTCACCAGAATTATATTCAGTCTATCACTCCATAAGGTTATACCAGGATAGAAAGCAGTTTAGGATGTTGTTTCTGTTCATACAATGGCTAAACAAAAAAACCAACCAAACAAAATCTTTGAAACCATACTGCACTTGGTTTAAACCTCAACCTTTGTCTCTAGCTGTATCCCTTTAGTATTGTGACCTAATTATCTTAGCTTGGAGTTTCTTATTTGTAAAACTGAGGTAAATAGAGGAGACTTCAAAATAAGTTTGTGTAGATTGAAGTCATTTGAGCTGGATTTTCTAAACTTGTTGCCAAAAGCATCTTAAGTGAAATTGAATTCAAATAAAAGCACAGAGAAGTTAATATTGTATCATGTTCTCCTTTATTTGCTTCCTTCTTCATTCTTCACATAAAACATATTAAGTGTATCTTTTGATTACTGCATAAGAATATATAACGTCTTTATGAATGTTACTTTTAGTGCCACAAGAAATAACCATGTGCATATATCTTTTCATATTTTTCTCAGTGCACCTTTGGCATAATTTCTTGAAATTGGGATTACTCAGTGTAAGAGAATATGTATACACAATTTTGCCATTGTCCCTTCCTCGCCATTATTACTATACCATCTTATATTCCTTTCAGCAGCATAAAATCGTCCATTCACTACAACTTTGCCAAAAGAACACATTGTCAAACTTTTAGGATTTTGACACCATTGGGAGGAATGATATCAGTGTAATTTTAACATTTATTTATTTTATTATAAGCAAGGTTAAATATCTTTTCATATCATTGGTATTATTTGCATTTTTTTTTTCAGTGAACTATTTGTTATTTCGTCCGTTTTACATAGGGCTTCTAGTCATTTTGTTCTCTCTTTTTAAGGTCATTATAAAACAGAATTATAAACCTTTGTGTGACCTCGTTTTTATTTTGAACTTTCTTGGTATTGATTGTGCTATATAACTGTCTTTATTGACTTTTTTTCTACATCCATTTTTTTGCACTGAGATAACTTGTACCAACTTGACAGAAATTTGAGAGAGATTTGAGGCTTTGCTGTAGAATTTTTGAAAAAATTACCCTCTGATATTCAGTATCCTGGTGAATAAGATTTTTAAATAGCGGAATAGATAATCTATGATACCTTTTGTTATTTTATTGTCTTGTGAATCTGTTTTATGGTGTGTTCAAAGGAAGAATTAACAAAATGTAAACATTACAAAAGTATTGGCTTTAGTATACAGAGATGTGAAGTATTATTCATTTTGTTTTATGTTTTACAAAAGTTTGAACCATACTACACCATGGTATTGTGGCAGTAGTATGTGTTTACGGGTGGATCCTTACATCTAGCTTGAGACTGGAACTCCTGAAAAATTGTACATATTCAATAAACATCCAATGAACACTTGCTATGTTCCAAGTGTTCCTCATTTTCTAGATAAGGAAAATGAGCCACAGAGTAATTACACAGCTAACCATTGACAGACCTTAGCAATTAGAACCTGGTTGAAGATCATTCTAAATGGATTTCCCTAATACTCTCCTGACTCATTAAAAACCAAACACAATTTCCAGGAAATAACAGAAACAAAAGGCAAGAATTGAAGAATATTTATTCCTATATTGGTATAAATCAAGATTGAAAGCCTTTTGAAGATTTCTGTGGTTGGCATTGTTGTTCAGCCATCACATTATTTATTAATATATATTTTAAGTGCTTCTAAAAGAAGCATGCTTCTCCATAGGACAATATTTTTCAACCTGCTAATTTTTATAAACCAAGTCAATATACACATTCTCATAATCTGAGTCTTGAAGGTAGTGGAGTCTGAATTCATGAATATAGTCTGAGAAGATAAGTGCATATATAAAATAATACAAATTTCAGACACTTCAAATCAAGTTACAAATCAATGAGATTAAAGAAAACAAAAGCTAGGAGCTGCAGATATCAATATAGATTGTAACAGATTGTGAGAGAAAAGAGGCAATAAAAATATACATTATTTAGAAGGCACTTGCAATTTAGGTTATGTGACACAATTACGTGTTTTTGAGAGGCTTTCCTCTGCAAAGTAATTTAATGTGGATGCTTTCCCTAGTTTTAACAATATTTTAAAGAAAAAATACATGTATCTCATCCTTGGAAAAGCTGTGAAAAGAAGCAAGATTAAATCTCAAAGTAATATAGTCCTAAAACAAATAGGAGTGCCAGGAAAAAATGTTGAGTTAAAAGTAATCAAGCATTAGATGTTAAATTACATGTTCTGTGGTGGGTGGGTACAAGACCATTTTATTTTTATTTTTTAATTACATACGTTTCATATAAAATTATGAGTATGTATACATCATACAAAGTGTTTTGTTGATTATTTTATAGTTTACATTATTTATAGATATTCATACCCTTTTTACAGTTATAAATTATTGCATAATAAAAAATATAAAAGATGAGATTGACATCAACTAAAAATGACTATTTATTTTCTATTTCCTTAGTGACAACAATGACGAGGGACCTTAGTTTGTGCTATACAAATCTTTGGGGGCTATGTGGAAGTTATTATTGTCATTGTATATTAATTTTCAAATTAAATTTCCCATAAAATTTGCTTTCTAAAATCAGTCAAATACAAAAGATAAAAAAAGTATGTGTAAGTATGCAAATTTTAAAAAATAACATAAGATTTTCATTTCTACTTAGTCTCATTTCCAAAGTCATTTTTTCTCATTAGAAAAAAAGTTACTTTTAAAAGCATGTCAAACTATATTAATTTTCTTCTAGAACATTTAGCCCCAGATGTAAATTTGCCTTTTATTAAATTGACATATGGGAAGACAAAAGTGCTTTTCAAAATGTAAAATTAAGCTATTTTTAGGTTTTGTAGGCTTGGGTGTAGGGAGGAGAAAGAGAAGTAAAGTTCACAAAACATAAGTGTCTTTCTCACAACAGGTAATTTCTTCCCAAACTCCATTTTACTTTTTCTAAAATCCATTATTGTCAATGAAGAATTTGTAATTTGCTTTTAGTTTAAGTCATTTTTTCTAACACTTCCCTGAAGTAACATAAGAAATCTTTAATTCTTCCTAGGGATCACCTCCTCTCATAGAGGACTAATTTTTCATATTAATACATAAAAACTTTTGGTGAATTAGTTTCTTTGCCATGTAGATAATTTTTTCACATGGTCACATCAGTCAATCATTTTCTTTATTTTTGATTTTGGGTACTTTCTCAATCCAATATTCAATGGTGAAACAACTTGTGTCTTAATAAATAAACAGCAGTAATATATGCTTATGATTTGTGTCTTACATCATTCAAGATCTGCCTTTTATTTCCATGAATTTTATTGATTGAAAATTTTTTATGATGTCCTATTGAAGTCAGATAAGAAAATATGAATGATATATATAATTTATTATTATAAAATGTATTATTTTATTCCACTATATATAATAGACATTAATCCCATTTAAAATAAAAATAGCTATTAATAAATAAAATTTTATTTTTTAGACATTCACCAATTAATACTCAATATTGTTCTCTTCAAATAAGTTGTTAAATTTTTCTGGTGTAGACTGTTTTTGCCTCAAGCTAAAATACAGTACTTTTGACCCTTGAACTGCACAGGGTTGGGGCACTGATCAATATTTACACATAAATATATAAAAATAGTGAGATAATTGTACATCTGTCTTCATGGATTTTTTTTTACACTATTGCTTATACAGTAATGGTAAAAAAGACATTTGGGCCGGGCGCAGTGCCTCACGCCTGTAATCCTAGCACTCTGGGAGGCTGAGGCGGGCGGATTGCTCAAGGTCAGGAGTTCGAGACCAGCCTGAGCAAGAGTGAGACCCCGTCTCTACTATAAATAGAAAGAAATTAATTGGCCAACTAAAAATATATACAAAAAATTAGCCAGGCATGGTGGCACATGCCTGTAGTCCCAGCTCCTTGGGAGGCTGAGGCAGTAGGATTGCTATAGCCCAGGAGTTTGAGGTTGCTGTGAGCTAGGCTGACGCCACGGCACTCACTCTAGCCCAGGTAGCATAGTGAGACTCTGTCTCAAAAAAAAAAAAAAAAAAAATGCTAATTATGTTAACAGGCAATGGGCTTACTCCTATTATTTTAAATGAATACATAATTTTTCATTTCTCAGGGTTTAAAATTTTTTCAGGTTTGATTTATATAATGGTAAATATCAAAGAATACAAGCTATATAAACAAAAGCTCCTTGAGATCCCCAATAATTATTAAAGGTACAAAGGAGTCCTGAGACCAAAAAGTTTGAGAACCACTGGCCATAGAGAAATTTTTGCCTTTGCGCACTAGGACATGTACAAAAATAGTCTTGGAAGTATTGTTTCTAATCACTGCCCCTTGGGAACAACTCACATATCCATCAACAGTATGGTGGATAAGTAAATTACAGTACATGCATGCAATCAGATATTGAACAGCAATGAAAATTGACAAATTACAGCTACATGTAATGATATAGATAAAAATCACAAACATAATGTTGAGCAAAAAAAGCAAAATAATATAATATGAAAGTAAAATAATACAAAGTTTGAAAAACAGCAAAACTAAACTATATTATTTCAGGACACATATTTATGTCATAAGAATTTTAAATGTCAGCTGACAGAAGGGGGTTTCTGTTACAAATTTAAAAGCAATTATTCAAACAGCACCTCATGCTACAAAGAAAAAAAAATAAAAGCAATTTTGCACTAAAATTCAATATATTAATAATAAGGTCTCTACCCTGTCTCTTCTTCCAAAACTCCGTCTCCCATCTGCCCAGGCCTCCCAATTCTGGGTCTTTGCACGTTATTCATTCTTTTTTGCTTTCGCAACTCCAGCTTATCCTTCAAGGTCTGAGACCAAAATCCAATTCCTCACTCTTTGAGAACATACTGGCCCCAGCAGTCTAAACACCCTGCACTTCAGAGAACTGAGCTTCAGAGTCAGAACTGGCTTTGAATTCTAGCTCTGCTACTTAACCAGCTGCAACATGGTGGACCAGTCACTTTCCCTCTCTAAGCCTCGGTTTCTGCTCTGTCAAACGGGGTAACCTCTTCCCAAGGTGGTTGGAAGGATCACACAAGACAACCACGCAGGTGCTTAGCAGGGAAAGCATTCCAAAAATGTGAACTCCCCTCACCCGTCACACATGTCATGCTCAGCGCTTCAGACCAGGGAGGTCATGCCCAAGGAAGCTTACTCTCAACTCTTCACGCAAAGAGATCCTGAATGTTCGCTAGATCGCTGCTGGGCCCTAGAACTCTCATCCTCACCCTTAGCTAATCCAAACAGAGCTTGGTCCTGTACCCAAAGCAACAGGTCCTGTCAGGTAAACAGTTAGGATCTCCGGCTCTTCTCAGGACAAAGGCTCCCTGTTTTGACGCTATTTTGAGTAATTGTTCCACCTTTGAAGATGGATCAGGGCAGGCACTCCATTTTAGTGTTGTTCCACCTTTAATCCTATCCCAAGCAACAGCTACACCTGGGGAAGGAGGGAATGCTTTATCAATCTAGCAATTCCCCAGCCCAAGCAGAATGGGATTTAGAAAGTGACCTAGAGTAACCTAAGGGTAATTAATATGCCATTAGCTTGAATCTGCATTGCGGTTCACCACCCCCAGGTGAGCTTTCTTGGAGGGAGCTTGCATATGCAGATGGAATTTTGAGGACACCTGTTGATCATTTGATAATATCCTATACCTCCCAAGAGTCCACCTCCAGACTGGGCTAATAAAAGGAAACAATCTGAGAAGTCAGAAGGGAGTGAGTTGGTCTAACTGTCTCCACTTGTGAAGACAGGACTGTTGTTCTACAATAAAGAACTGTTCTTGGGAAACTTCTCTCTGCCTGAGGTTACTCTCTCATATTGGCCTTGCTGGTGATTTTTCCCAGAAAGGAGTCAGAAGACTGGGATAATAGTCTGGATTTGATATTAATACTTTGGTGTGTCTGGTCATTCTTCGGGCAAGAGCACACCAAGAACCAAGGGCAGACTCCCATGCTGACATCTTTGGTGCCAAACCTGGGATTCTGACAGTCCCAGCCCTGGCATCATTCCAAAGAACAAATGTTACATCACACAGCTGAGAGGCCTCCATAATGGTCAAAAAACTTAGGGAGAGAGGTACCCAGGACAGGGAAATGGGATAGGCGAGGAATTACCTCCTGAGCCAGGAAGCGCAGTTTTGCCAGGAGCTTCTTGGCCAATGCCACCTTCTTTTGCACATTGGCCTGTCTCAGGCCCCGGAGAAGCCGCAGTCCTTGCTTTGCCAACAGGTTCTGGAAGGCCAAGAGGAGACCATGAGTGGAAGGCCCCAGTTAGGTGCCCCTGACTCCCTTCCCAGCCCCGTACCAGGCTGTGCACCAGCAGTTTCCCTCGGCATCGATCCAGGGTGTTGGGCCGAGTCATCGTCCTGCGCTCAGCACCGTGGCAAAACTGTCTGCATAGCAGGTGGGAGTCAAAGGAGAGAGCACTGACCATTGGGGCCGCTTCCCTTGGAGCAGGCGTCCCACCCCAGCCTCCCTCACAGCCTTCTCGGTCTGGTGCTCTGAAGAGGTGCCTCCAACTGCAAAGTTTCTCTTGAATCCATTCCTGCCACTCATCTCCACGGCAACCATCAGTTCCTCAACCTCTATCACCTGGTTTATCATAATGCCCTCTTTAGTAATCGCCCTGCTTCTTCTCTCACACCATTCCTCCCCCACTGGTACTTTTCAAGGATAAATGTATGTTAGAACATATCTCTTTCCTTTTCAAAACTCTCTGCGTACTTTCAGATGATGATTTGGAAGAAAAAAAAGGAAAAAAAACCCTCCAATGGCTCCTCATCTCACTCAGAGTAGAAGCCAAGGTCATTATAATGCCCTAAGAGGCTCCCACATGATCTGCCCAACAGAATCATCTTCCTTCCTACACCCTCTCCAGCCTCATCTACTCTGCTCACATTGCTGCAGTCACACTGGTTCCCTTGCTCTTCCTCAAACACACCAAGCATGCTTCTAACTCAGGGCCTTTGCACATTCTGTCCCCTCTGCCTGGAACATTCTTAAGACAAGGCTTGCTCCTTCATCTTCATGGCACACCTTCACAGTGGCCTCCCCTCCATACCCCTTCTAAAACTGCAACACCTCTCTCTAACACATCCTTGCTTTTTTTCTCTCTTAACACTTATTCTTATCGTACTTATAATATTTCTATCTCTCTGTTCACATGATTATCATCTGTGTCCCCACCCATTCCCCTTCCCACGCCTCACACCAGAATGTAAGCTTCCAGGATTTTTATGGGCAGGAACACTTTTCCACCGCTATTCATGCACCTAAAACAGTGTCTGGCATAGGAAATGCCATTAATATTTATTGAATAAAGAGACTAATAACTCTTTTGAGAAGAGGATCAGAAAAACACTTAAGTACCTAAATCAGGTTATGGAATACAGGGAGTGAAAGTCAAAGGTGAAAGCAACTAGAACATGTTTATGTGGTTACAGCAATGACTTGGCAACTAGGGACCAGTTGATGATGCAGGAGAGAAAGGACAATTGCAGAGCTCAATCCTCCAGTAGGTGAGAGGAGATGAAATCAAGATCACAGCTGTAGGTCGGGGCCGCTGGCTCATGCCTGTAATCCTAGCACTCTGGGAGGCCAAGGCAGGCAGATTGTTTGAGCTCAGGAGTCTGAGACCAGCCTGAGCAAGAGCGAGACCCCATCTCTACCAAAAATAGAAAAAATTAGCTGGGCATTGTCACGCATGCCTGTAGTCCCAGCTACTTGGGAGGCTGAGGCAGAAGGATCGCTTGAGCCTAGGAATTTGAGGTTGCTGTGAGCTAGGCTGACGCCACGGCACTCTAGCTGGGGCAACAGAGCTAGAGTTCTAGCTAAAAAAAAAGAAAAGAAAAGAAAAAGAAAAAGATCACAGCTGTGGCTGTTGGAGCAGGGACACCTCCTCCACTGTAGCAGGAAGGAGGGAGTGTGGATGGTTGCAGGGGCCGCAGGGTGGTGGCCTGGGTGGGGGAAGGTGAGGCTCCTGTTTTCTCAGGAAGTAGGAGAGAAGATCATTAGCTGAGACAAGTGTGGAGAAGAGTAGGAAGGGAGGTTTGAGGAGACAGGACATGGTATGTATGAGACTCTAAGAGTGTGGGAAAGGGAGATGGAAGGCAGCCCAAGCACCAGAGGCTCTGGGGGTAGCCTAACCCCCAATAATCTCCATCAAGCTCCTTTGATAGGAACAGTCATCTCCTTTCCAATATTCCATAAAGTGCTGAGCGAATGCAGCTGCAAGCCACCCTTGGGTCCAGACAGTCATCATGAATATCCATCACTCCCACCTCCTCCCAACTCCCCCGGGAGTTGGCTGGGGACAGGAAGCAACAGTGCTGGCTCTCGGCTCACCTGCTCCCAGCCACCAGCTCTTCTAGTGCCTGCGTGAGCCGTGTGCAGGCACCTGACCCCGGCCTGCGCTGTAGTGTCTCAACCTCCTGCAGCCCCTGGTCCTGCGTAGAGAGTAGAGAGTCTTGAGGGTCCCTGATCCCGACTTCTTGTAGACCACAGCCCCACCTACCTCACTCTCTACCACATCTCTTGGGTCGCCCTCCTTTGGCTCCATTCGGGTGGTGGCTCCATTTTTCTAGTTCCCTACTGGCCCAGCCCCCAGTAGCTCCATCTGTCTCCTTCAGCCAGCCCTTCCTGGGTCCAGCAACTCTGAATCTCTGTCCTTCCACAACTTCTGGCTTCTTTAGTTGGCCCAAAAGGTGTGCTTTTTGGCCACCCCCACCCCTGACCTTGCACCAACAAGGTGCCGGCTCCCTAGTGCTATGCCCATTAGCCCTGCTCCAGAGCTCCCTTCAACGGCCTCGGTGTCCTCAATGTCCCTATAGCCCAGCGTCTCCCTGCCATTGCCGGCCTTGCCCTTACCAGCCTCTCGGCCACTTTGCGCACACAGTTGCTGCTGTGCAGGCGCCATGTGTGATCCTCCCAGCGGCTCCACACGTGCACGCATGGCTTGCGGTGACGAAGGGGCAAGCACAGGTACGGCCTGAGTGGGGTGGAGAGAAGCAGAGGCTTGAGGGGCGTTCTGGGTCTTTGGGGACCTCCCAACACCCTCCTTCCAGCCACCAGGAGCATTCACCCGCTGCCGTCCATGGGCTCAGGCCGCTGAGCAGGAGTCCCCAGCTCCTCTTCCTCCTCCAGCCTGGCTCCGGTGTCTGACTTCAGTAGAGGCTGTGCCTCCACCAATGTGCCCTCAGTTCCCTCCCTGGCCCTGGCCCCTCGGCCCAATTGCTCCTCCTGGCGGCCCGCTCGACCTACCCCAGGAGCAGCAAGGGTCAGTGGGTGCCAGGCTGAGAGATAGATCCCTCCCTCAACCGCCTCTGCCTCAATGGAAGTCAGAACCCACCCCTTACTGAAGGTCAATAGCCCTTGCCAGGGGCCTAAGATCTGAAACAAGAGTGACCACCCTCAAAACATGACCCTCAGAGAGTTGGCTGGGTCACACACCAATGGAAATCTCGAAGCTGATGGGCTGGGAGGCCACAGCAGGGTCAATCATGGTGGCCTCGAAAAGCACACCAAAGAGCACGAAATCTTCGCAGGGCGCCAGGGCGTTCTGGGAAGGGAGTTAGGCTGGAGTCAGCCCTCATCCTCCCAGGGAGCAGCCGGGACTATGCATGGCCACAATGCCCACAGACAGACATTGCAACCAAAGCCTAGAAGCGACTGCAGGTATCCTACCTCCCTCTCTGCCCCTTGAAACCCCAAGGCATTGGCCCTGGGGATTGGTCCTCTCTGGCCTACCCCTAATTGGGCAGCTCTCCTTCCCCCAACATGTGTACATATACTCAAGCATACACATACTGCACTCTTCACCCAAGCCCCCAAATTGAGACCCCTTTCATGGTATTTTAATGCCTGGAAATGGATTACACCCTCCAGAGCTGAAAGTGGCCCAGCCCCCTTTGCTAAGCCCCAGCCCCCACCTCTGGCAGTGGCAGCAGCTCCTCCACCTCCACTTCCATGGCACTAGGAATCTCAGGCCCGGCAACACTGTGGCTGGTGTCCACATGCTGTGGAACCCCAGGTGGGGTCTGACCCCGCCTGGCTTTCTTCTTCTTTCGTGTGAGCCGTGACAACTTGGACCCCTGTTGGGGCTGAGGAGGCTCAAGTTCAGCTCTCCCTTCTAACACCTCCATGGACACAGCCACCAGAAGGCGGCCACGGAACCAAATGCCTTGGCCAAGGCCTTCATTGAGACTTTGAAGACCATCCCGGAGCCCCCCGCTGGGTGGTGAGCCGTAGAGAGGCACCCAGGCCGGGCCGAAGGTGGGGTTAAACCCCGCTGTGGGGAACAAGAACAGTGTTTTGGAGGAGAGCAGGAGGCAGGTGGGTTCTAGGTCAGTCTGTGAACCACACCTTTATCACCTCCAAGTCCTTGGAAAGTGGGAGCAGGGGAGGGGCTCGGCTGCAGATGCACTGCCATGGAGCACGACCTGGGTGGGGGCACTTCTAAACCAGCTCAGCTCCCCGAGGCACTATACTGATGGACAGGGTCGGAGGACCAGGACGACCCAGGGCTCTTGGGGCCGAGCCCGGGGCCCTGCAGGTGGAGTCAGGATTGGGGCGGAGCTATGGGCGGCAAAGGGCTGGAGTAAGTGGACATGGGTGGACCGGCTTGTTTCAGTGCGTGCAAACTTGTAGGAAGGGCAGGGCTGGAATGATTACTGGACATGCAGCTGTGGTCAGGATTTTGTCAACACAGGCCAAGCTGAGGGTGGGGTTCACAGTCTGCCGGCGACAGGTGAGGCTCCAGAGGGCAGGGCCGGTTTGGAGCAGTGGTTTTGGTTTGGGGTTTTTGTTTGTTCGTTTGTTTGTTTTGTGGGGTGGACAAGACTTCCTAAGCGGAGCTGGGTCTTGAGGATGAAGTTTGCAGAAGGGAATGGGACCTATGGCGCGACTGGGGCTCGGAGGAGGCAGAGGCGAGTCGAGGTGGAGTTTGCCGCTGGGGCCGGACTCAGGTCAGAGGCCAGCAGCGCTCACCCGCGCGGCCGGGGTGGGAGATCTGCCTGAGGTCCAGCACGTGCGTGGCGAGAGCCACGTCGACAAGGGGCGCGTCGTCCCTCAGCTGCAGACGAAGGCCGCGCGTCAGCGGCGGGAATAGCTCCATGAAGCTCAGCTGCTCGTTCCACTCGGGGGCCGCCGCCTCGCCGCACACCGACGTCTCGCCCTAAGGCGGCGGCGGAGACAGGCGGAGGGGGGTCAGCGCGGGATCTGGGTCTGAGCTGCCGCAGGATGGGACGTGGGGGACTTACCTGCTGCCCCAGGAAAGACACCCGCACGTAGGGCTCCATGAGGACGTGCTGGTCGTGCAGGGCGCGGGCCAGGCTGCCCAGCAGCCCGGGGCGCCGCGAGGGAAGCCCCTCCGCGCGGTACAAGCGCACGCGGAGCCGCGCCCACGGCCTCTCGGCGGGCACCCGGCGCGGCAGAAGCAGGTTCCTAGGGTAGGGGGGCGCCGAGAGGCGGGGAGGCTGGAATCTCGGCCCCTCCCCTTCTCCGCGCCCCAGAGGCCACACCGGTCCCAGTATCCCCTCCCCACCTCACCCCAGCTCACTTCTCGATGTCCGAACTGTGCCCTGGGCCCGGGGGTGGCAGTGAAGGGGGCAGGTCCCCGCGTGCCCTCACGGACAAGGTGACCTTGACGAAGCCTTTGGTCCCGGCGCGGGTGTCCCGGGGGTCATGCAGCGGAGCCCATTTCTGGTAGAAGTGGCCATCTACGGGGGAGAGGCGGGCCAGGAGTCAGGGGAGACCGGCGGGATGCACGAGGTGGTCCGTAAGGCTGCAATCGGAGTGTGGGACAATGCCGGGGTTCCAGTTTGGCTCAGCAGGGAGGAGCGGGAGTGTAAAGCGTTCAGCCCCCGTGGGAGATGGCAGTCTCGGTCTCCGAAGGTAATATGCAGGGGTCGGTGCAGAGTCCCTACCCAGAGAGTCAATTTCTGGGGTCCTTGTCCGTGCAGATGAGTCTCAGTAAGGGAAGGGTTTGGTACCTGGCTGGTCGAAGACGATGCCCAGGTCCATCCGGAAGGTGCCTATCCGAGTGGCCATAAAGGGGAGGGTCTGCGAATGGAAAGCCTAAGAGAGAGGTGGTGTTAGTCCTGAAGCTGTTGTGTCCCCCCTTCGCTGAATGAAACCTCTCACCTCTACCCTCCTCACCGTGATCTCCAGCAGCAAGTCTTGGAGGCGAAGCCGGGTCTCATGAAATTCGAACAAGAAGTACTGGGTTGTAGCAGTGTAGAGAGAAGGTTAGATGTGAAGAGTTCATGCCAGCTTTCGCCAGTCTCTGGCAGAGAGAACGCCCTCCTTCCCTGGCCCCCCACAGCGCCTCACTGCAACCTTTCCCTCCAGCCCCTGCACATCCGCGGGCTCAGTTCCACCCAGGCCACGCCCCCTCCGGGGACAGTTCCTATCTGGGTCCCGCCCCTTCTCTCAGGCCCGCCCTCTTCCCTGGTCATGCCCACCTCGTTGTAGAAGGGGCAATTGGTCCCACGTTGTGTGGCAGTCACTCGGCGCTGCTCCCCAACATGCACGGCCACATAGGGGTTAATGTTGACTCCCACCAGTTTCTGGGCCTCCAGCACGGTGACGCCAACCTGAGGGGTGCAGAAGGTGGAGGAAAGGAAGCCATACTTGCCTGGGTAGCGGGAGGAACATGTGTACCCTCAGAACAGTAGGTATTCCCCACGTTTTAGGGCCTGGAAAAAGAGCAGTACCTGGAAGTCTTGGGCTCTGGACACCTGGAAGGGATCCCCGTGGGCCAGGCCCCGGGCTCGGCTGTGGAGAAGTTTAAGGTCAGCTGTCACTTGGCCCCCTCCCTACTCACATACACTTGCATGGTGCTGGGGATGAGATTTCCTCTTTCTCTGAACTTTTAGATTGAGTCCTGCAGGTCTTGCCTTGTTGCCTCCATCTCAACCCTGCACCCAGAATTTGACCCATTCCTGGAGCCCTGAAACCTTTCATTCACTCAAGAAAGATTTATTGAGCACCTACTATGTGCAATCACTGCCTTAGGCACTGGGACACTGCAGTGAACAAAGGGGACAAAACTCTTTGCTCTCATCAAGCTTTCATCACCTGCACGTGTGTGAGCCAGTGTAACTGTCTGCATGAACATGGCAGTGTTTATACCTATGGGGAGTGACCCTTGACCCCTTCCTGCATACCCTGGGACCATGTGTTTGTGAGGGTAGAAGGGTGTGGGTCTGTATGTGTGAGCGGAGAGACTGACTCACTGGTAGGGTGTGGGAGCAGGTGTGCCATGGGTACAAGTTACCTCTTGAGGGGTCTGAACACAACGCCAGAAAGCTCTACATCAGGCTCATCCTCCAGCTCCAGCTCCAGCTCCAGCTCGTTCTCTTCATCATCCTGCTGGCCTAGGCCTCGAGCTAGCCTTCGGCCCAAAGCCACTGCCCGCCGCTCCAGCTGGGCCTCCCCAGGCCTGATAGGAAAGGCTCTCAAGGGACATATCTGGAACCTAGCACCCATTTCTGGGCATCTCTCAACATCCTGGACCTTAGGACTGACACCTGACCCTTGGACTGACCCCACTGATCCCAGGACAGACCCCTAATCCTGGGACCCCTCTAATTCCAGAATTGACCTTTAATTCTAGGATTGACCTCTGACCCTGGAACTGATTCATTACTGATCCCAGACCCTGGAGCTGACCCCACATCACTGGCTTCTAACCCCAAGACTGACCCCATTGACCTCAGGTCATCCCTCCCACACTTACTCCAGCTCCTGGAAGCCCACATTGGGGATGATCAGTTCCGAACTGGGAGGAAGAGAAATGAAAAGAGAGAGAGAGAAACAGGCCTGACTACAGAGCTGCAACCCAGTCAGCCCATGTCCAAGGGTCACAGTACTGGTAGATCCAGATTGCAATTGGGTACCACTTCTCCCTTTCCAGGGCATGTCTGGGATGGGGCCACCAGGCCTTGCTTAGGTTGCTGGAGGGGGTGGCAGTTACCTGTCAGAGATGAGTGCCCCAAAGTCCTCCTCTGCCCAGGTTCCTGTAGCGCCCTCTGGAGGTTGGTACTTCAGGTCAAGTTCCACTTGGATCTAAAACCAGATACAGTGTCCCCCAGAGTCCCCTCTAACTGCCCTGGGGCTAAGAGAGGCCCAAGGACAATGCCTTTTATTTCATCCATAAATAGAGATCCAGACCTGCATCTATGGTACCTTGTGATTCTTCTCTGATGATTAATAATGCTGACTACTCACAACCTGTTAAGAACTTACCATGTGCAAGTTACTTCTTGAGTGGGCCAAACTTGACTCCAAAGTTCCCTCATTGACCTCGGAAATCACTGACGGTGGCCTTCATCACTCTGCATGGTCTGGCCCCACCAACCTTTCCAGCTTCATCTCATCCTGGATTCTGCTTCTGCTCTGCACCCCAGCTGTGCTCTACCAGGGCACTGAGGTTTTGCATATGCCTTTTCCTCTGCCTGGAACATTCTCCCCTCCTACTTAGTTAACACGTGTCATCTTTCAGGTCTCAGCTCAAGCACTACTTCTTCAGAGAACCTTTTCTAACTCCCAAATAGGTCACTGTTTGTACCTGTTGTACACTCTCCCAGCCTCTACCAGCTCCTTCATAACACCCACCAGTTGCAGTTTTACACTTATTTGTGTGAATATCTGTTTAATGTTTGCTTCCCTCTAGATAGGGAGCTCCAAGAGGGCAAATCGCTCAGCTCAGCACTTGGCTTATAATAAGAGCTCAACAAATGATGACAGATTGAATGAAAAATTCAACATTTTATATGACTCCATATTATGTAAATGAGAAAATAGCTAAATAACTTGTCCAAGTTCTCAGATAGGAAATGGCAGATCCAAGATTTGAGACCAGGTCCATGTCTACCAGGCTGTAGGATCCTCCATGAAGCACCAGGAAAATCCAACCAGGTTCATCTTTGTCTCCCACAGGAATTGAGCCTGCTGTAGGGTCAGGGCACAGCACAGAATTCCTTATCTGCCCCATCGCCACATCCCTGGGCCTCAGAGCTGAATCTGGTTCTTGGCCCATGTAGGACTTGGGAAAGGCCTTCAGGTGACCCCTGATCCTTGATTCCAGCCCCCTTGGCTGGGGGGCCTTGATACCATTCCTGTCTGGGTCTTGGGTTTTCCCCTCTGAGAAATGGGACTTTCAGGCCTGGCGCTGGCAGGCTGGGGGCTGGTGGGGCTCACCCGGGACACTCGAAGATTTTCATCCACCAGGGCTTCCCGTAGCACCAAATGCCCAGCATACTCTAGCTGCTGCAGGGAGATCACCAGGGTCCCCAGAGGCCTGGGTGAGTGGCATAGAGCAAGAGTGACCCAGGAGAATGGCACCACCCCCAGGCTCACCTACATCCTGGTCCCTCCAGGCCTACTCACCTGGGGCTGAACACACGGCTACAGTTGACCACCTGCACAGACAGACACTCCCCAGCCAGTGGAGCTCCATAGTGGGGCCAACGGAATAGCTAGGGATAGGAGGAAGCTTGTGACACCCAATGCTGGGCTGGCCCTCACCCCCAACCCAGAGCCTATTCCCATCCCTGAAACAGGAGCTGATCCTCCAAACTTGGAGCTAACTCCAGAACTGATCTCCCAAACTGGAAACTGATTCCTACAACATTGGGTTGACTCCAAGTTAGGGCTGGTCTGGGGCTGACCACCCATCAAGAACTAATCCTCCCAGTCTTAGGACTGACTTGTTCTAAACTGGGTCTGACCTCTCAAGCCTGAGATTGATCCCTCACCTCCCAAGACTACAGCCTCCCAAAACCCAGGAATGAGCCCCCTAACTCCAGGATGGACTTGATAGTAAAGAGATCAGCTTCTCCCCATCCAGGAACCAATGGTACTGACCTCGCCAATATCTGCTTCTTGACCACAGTGAATTTTTCTTGTTTTCTGGGTAAAGCCTGCTCAGAACTGAAACTAGTCATTTATTAGCCCCTCCCCCGTAAAAAGTCATTTTCCTCCCCCACCCTTGGCCCAGTGTTCAATCCCTCCTGGATTCACCCTTAAAGAACGGCAGAAGATGGGGAGGAAAGGAGGCAGAGGGTTGGAGATATCAGGCTGAGGGAAAAAGGAGACAGGCTGTAAAGATGGTGAGGGCTTGGGCTCAGGGTCTAGGGAATGGAGGATCCAGAGCCCTCTAGTTCCAAAAATCCTTAGAGCACCCGTGCAAGCCTCACCCCGGAAGCTGAGCTTCACTTGTCGGTCGTGGGTGCCCGGCAGGCCTGTTAGTCGCCGCACACACACAGTCAGAGCCATGGTCCCAGTGCCACTGGCACTCCCTTTGCCTGCCTGCCCTCCTGCCCACCTGCCCGCCCACCTGAATCGCCTCTGACTCACTGGACTAATCCAGCAGGTTCAGCAATCCCTGCCCTTTAGTCAAACACACAGGCAGCAAGCCTAGGGGTCATGGGTGGGGAGGGAGGAGGGGACTGAAAGTTGGGGGTAAGGTGCCTGTAGTTAGCTCAATCTTCCCTGCCTGCACCAGCTAGCTACAAGCTGGCAAGACTGCTTTAGCCTCCATCCTGCATCCTTGTGGTGTGAGAACTATGATGGGGGGGATGGAGGCAAGGGAAGAAGACAGGACCCCAGTCTGGTCCCTGCCAGCCTATGAGGCCTCAAGGGCATGGGCCTTATGTTCCTTCTTGTTCATCTTCTATCCTCTGTGCCCAGTTCAGGGTGTGGCACATGGTAGACCCTCAAAACACTGTCTGAATGAATGGATTGATTAATAAATGAATCCCCTATCCTTCAGCATTAGTGCTATATGTGTTCAACATATTTATTGAGTTAATGAGTGATTTAATGTGTGTCCCTAGCTTACACATGGTAGGTGTTCAAGCCAGAAGCCAGAGGTCCTTAACTTGGGGTCCTAGGACCCCAGTGGGACCATAGAATGGTTACACGGAGTCTACAAACCTTTGAAATTTTCTGTAAAAGATTGAGTATATGTACATTCTTTTGGACAAAGACCTCCTAGCTTAGGTTAATAACCCTTAAACAGATGTGCAGTACTTTTGCTGAATGAAGTAATGAATGCATCCTGAAGTCTGGACCCATAATAGGTAACAGTAACTATGCATTGATTGCATTTCACAGCCATCCACTTAGTTACTCTATTTAATAACATTCCCTATGTGCAGGACTTGTGCTATGCCACCCTGTAGGGGATGCAGCCACAGAATGGTGAATCAGGTGTGTTCTGTCTTCCAGTGGCTTCACAGACTCCAATACCTAACACAGCCTAAAAAGACTGCAATTCCCATCAAAGCAGGAAATGTTCAGGGTCAGGGAGGTCAGAAGAGGGAGGTCAGAGAGGCTTCCCTGAAGGAGTTTCTAAAATGGGCTGAAAGGACAAAAGTTGGGAGCAGAGACAAACATCCAGGCAGTGGGGAGGAATGAAGAGTGTGTTCTGGGACATGTGATTTGTTTGGTTTGGCCTGAATATACAAGGAATGTATATTGGGCAGCAGCAGCAACAGATAAGATTAGACAGAGGAGCTGGGTCTTGCTATGTGGCCTTGAGCCAGACATGGTCCCTCCTTGTGTTTCAGCTTTTCCATCTCTATACTGGGATGGGAAAGCCCTGTTCTGCCTATTTCTCCGTTGTTAGGTATTCCAATGAGTTTGGGGGTCCATAAAACAGCGGACAAGAGGAATGGGCTGTTGTGTTTCTAAGCAAGGTCCAGGTTAGACCTGAAGACCCTCGGATACTGAGGGAGGGCTTTACTTCCCTCTTTTAATAGATGAGGACACTGGGACCCAAAGGAGTTCACAAACATGAAATAGGCCAGGGGTAGGGGGTAAGGTGGGATGTATAGACAAGAATCCTTAGTTTGCAGTGTCTTGGCCTTCCTTTCCCTTCCTCCTCCTGGGGTCTGTGGTGTCTAATCAGCAAGATATTGATCTCACCCCTCTGGAGCCTGGCATGGGCATCACCCCTCTAGGCTGGAACACAGCTTAACAGGTTGTTCCTGTACCTCATCCCCTCTAAGAACTGCCACTTCCACTTCCTAACATTCTAAGGACGGTGCCATGGGGTGGGAAGAGTTCTAGGCTGGAGGGAAGGATTTTGGAATTTTCATCTGCTATGCGCTGTGTGGTCTCAGGGAAGTCCTTTCTCCTCTCTAGATCTGTTTACTTAGCTGTGTAACTTGCACAGGATGCACTGCATTGCTTTTTGAAGTGTGGTCCTTATTCAGGATCACGGAAGTGGTTGTTAAAATGTGCATCCCTGGGCCCACACCAGAAATGCTGCAGTAGGATCTCAAGCTGTGGCTGGTATTCTGGTGCACAGCAGAATGGAAACCTCTGGTCCTCTGGCTGTGACCACCTGTGATTTCTCAGTCCATTTTCCATGGCTCAGGTGTATGGTCTGAGTGTGGGTATAATCATTGGTGGGTGCTGAATTCACACCCCACAGACCCCTGAGGAACATGGGGCTGGAGGAGAGACTCGCAGATCCTGAGGGCAGAGTTCTCTGGCCTGATGACTGGGATGGGAGGAAAGGGCTGCAGGACTT
The DNA here is from genome assembly GCA_963574885.1 of Lepilemur ruficaudatus. Classification (NCBI taxonomy): domain Eukaryota; kingdom Metazoa; phylum Chordata; class Mammalia; order Primates; family Lepilemuridae; genus Lepilemur; species Lepilemur ruficaudatus. The sequence continues at coordinate 50,098 of CAUYRT010033803.1, forward strand.
GCAGAGCAAAAGGGACTAAATGTTTATCTAGAAGTGCAAGGGGTGATGGCTTGCTTCTTCTTAACACTCATTCAGTCAAATATTTGAGCACCTACTACAGGCCAGGCCTATCTAGGTGCTGGAGGACACAGCAGTGAACAAACAAAAATCCCTGCCCTCATAAAGGTTACATTCTAGTGAGCATGACAGGCAATAACTAAATAAATAAGTGAAATATACAGCATGCATGAGAAAAAGCAGGGACTGGGGACAGAAATTGTTTTACCCTGAGTGCAATTTTAGATGGGGTGTTCTGGGAGGTGTTGTGATGTCATTGCTGTCTTCACACGTCAGAAAGAGTGAGAGAGGCTGCCATGGCTCCCAGCGACGTCACCGCTAGCTCTGTGACGCGCGGCCAGGACGTTCCGCGGAGACCGTGGTCTCCTCTGTGACGTCAGCAGCTGGGCCCAGACACAGGCCAGAGGGTTGGGTCCGGCCGCGGGGCCTGCCGGCTGCACGCTGGGTCCGTGGGGTCCCCGCGGCGCGCAGCTGCTGAGGGAGGGCCCAGGGCCTTGACGACTGCGGCGGCGACTTTGGCGTCCGCGAGGGGGCCCCGGCCCCGAGTCAGGATGCGGCGGAGCCCCCGCACGGGCTCGGCTGCCTCCCCGCGCAAGCACACGCCCAACTTCTACAGCGACAACAGCAACAGCTCAGTGAGCGTCACCTCAGAGGACAGCAACGGCCACCGGTCAGCTGGGCCGGGGCCTGGGGAGGCCGAGGGCAGAAGAGCCCGGGGCTCGAGCTGCGGTGAGCCCGCCTTGAGCGCGGGAGTGCCCGGAGGAACCACATGGGCAGGAAGCTCTCGGCAGAAGCCGGCGCCTCGGAGCTACAACGGGCAGACCGCCTGTGGCGCGGCAACCGTGAGGGGCGGGGCCTCGGGTGCGGGCGGGGTCGAACTCGGGTGAGCCGACGGAGGGGGCGGGGACCAAGGGGCGGGGCGGGGCGGGGGGCTGGCTTAAAATTAAGTCTGAGCACCTCCTATGGGGAGGGGCCTGTAGGGTAAAGGGGAGGTGCTAAATAAGATCCCTTAAGGGGCGGGGCCTCTGCGTGATGGACGGTCGTGGGAAGGGGCGGGCGAAATCTTGTCATTGGGCACCACCGAGGAGGCGCGACCTCGGTGTTGGTGTGAGTGGCTACGGGGACAACGGGGCCGCGCTAAGAGCTGAGGCTGGGGACGGGGCATCGATTTGTGGGGTGGGACGAATTCCTGACTGAGCCTCCGTGAGGGGCGGGACTCAGGATGCGCCGACAGACCTGGGAGGGTGGTGCGGGGGAAGCAAAGCCTGTGAGAGGCTGCCCAGCTTTCTGGCATCTGGGTTGGGGAACTGGCGGCCGGGTCCCGGGGGGAAAAGTGGGCCTGCAGTGCGCAAGGCCCCAATGGAGCCCTTGGGCTCCCACAGAACCGGCTGAGTTTCCTGTAGTGTCTGAGGAGCGGCTCGACCTTCTCTCGACCCTGGATCTCAGGCAGGAGATGCCTACCCCGCGGGTGTCCAAGAGCTTTCTGAGTACGAGCCAGGCCAGTCCTGATCCCCTCTGACCCTCCAGCTCTCCTCCCTAAACTCCAGATCTCATTTCTGAGACCTGGTTCTCCGTTCTGAGCCCCCTGCCCATGTCTGACTATCCAGCCCCTTCTCTGAGCCTCAACGCATCCTCCTAGCGTCCATCTAATTCTCCTAGCCCACCCCTCACCCCTCTCTCTCTTCATGAGCCCCGGGCCCATCCCTGGTCCCTTTCCTGAACCCCTTCTGAACCTGGAACACTATGCTCTCTGAGTCCCCGCCTCCTCATCTTCTCTGCCCCTCTCCTGTCCTCAGGCCTACTCTTCCAGGTGCTGAGCGTGTTGTTATCCCTGGTAGGAGACGTGCTGGTCAGTGTGTACAGGTCAGAGGGAGGGACGAGGCACCCCAGGGGCTGCTCTTTGGAGGGGGTGGGGAGCAGTGCCAGGACCTGGCTGATGCTTGAGCCGATTCAGATCTGGTTGAGTTGTGTTCACAAGAACTGGGTATAGATAGAACCCCAGGGTTGGGGCTGGGAGGTTAACTAGGGTCTGGGGCCTCAGCCTCCCTCCGGTTCCTCAGGGAAGTCTGTTCCATCCGCTTCCTGCTCACGGCTGTGTCGCTGCTGAGCCTCTTTCTGGCAGGTGAGGGCTGGTGAATTCCCAGGGGCCCCAGCCCTGGCTGCTTTGGAGCCAAACCCAGCACATTTTATTCAGCACACTCGGCCCCTTCAGAAGCTCCTCGCATTCCCCTTCAGAGCCCGCTAACACCCCTTCAGACTCCCCACCCTCCCCAGACTCAACCCTGTCAAGACTCTTCTCACTGTCCCCTTATGCCAGGGAATCCCCTTCTCTTCCTTTCCCTTCTCCTGAGACCTCCCCCCCCTTTCTTTCTCCAGCACTCTGGTTTGGGCTCCTGTATCTGGTCCCTCCCTTGGAGAATGTGAGTTGGGGAGACTGTGTCCTTGGGTGGGTGGTTGTCAGGTTGTGAACCTGGAGATTGTGGGGAGTCTCCTGGATTGCTGGGAGGGGGGCAGTGCCAGAGGCTATAATCCTGAAGAAGGGCTGGAGGGCTGGATATACAGATTTCTGAGGGACTGTGCCCAGAGGTGCTTGAGGGTCTCTGACAGGCTATGATCCTGGAAGGTTAAGGAAGAGTTAGGGAATGGGGCATAGTCCTCAAAAGGTAGGCACTTTGAGCCTGGCTGTTCCCAGGATGAAGTGGGAGAAAGGGGCGGGGAACTGAGCAACCCAATATTTTGTCCCTCCCTTCCTCCAATAGGAACCTAAGGAGATGCTGAGTCTAAGGTGAAAGAGGGCACCTAGGGTGGGAAATTGGAGGGCTCGAAGGTGGCAGCATGGGGGACCTTATGCGAGGTGTCCAAAGGGACAGGGAGCCAGCTGCACTGTGCCAACCTCCCATCTCCAGTGAGTACCACGAGCGCGTGCGCTCCCAGGGGCAACAGCTGCAGCAGCTCCAGGCCGAGCTGAATAAATTGTACAAGGAGGTGTCCAGCATCCGCGCAGCCAACAGCGAGGTGAGCCCTAGCCCACCTTGCAAACCCCTGCCGGATCCCCGCTCCCTGGGTCCTGAAGCTTAAGCTCCGCCCCAAAGCCCTGCGTTTACTGGGGCCCACAAAGTCGTCCCCAGAGCATCTAGTTCCCAGGGAACCCCGCCTACCTGTACGACCAGCCCGCAAGTCCCGCTCCTCCAGGCTCCGCCCTCCCTCTTTTCAGAGAGTGGCTAAGCTCGTGTTCCAGAGGCTTAATGAGGACTTTGTGCGGAAACCCGACTATGCGCTGAGCTCTGTGGGTAAGACCCAGAGATACTGAGAGACAGAGAAATTGACACAGACAGACCTATGCACCTGGCCGGCGGAAGAAGACAGAGCCTCAGACAGACCGTCCCCCAGCTATTGGTAAGGCCTGGGAGCCCCTGAGGGTTACTTCTCCTCCTTGCTCCAGGAGCCTCCATTGACCTAGAGAAGACATCCCACGACTACGAAGACACGAACACTGCGTACTTCTGGAATCGCTTCAGCTTCTGGAACTATGCACGGCCGCCCACAGTTATTCTGGAGGTGAGCTGGAAACAGAATCCCGGGATGGGACCAGGGGCGGGAGGCTGGTGAAAGGACCCAGAACAACTCCCTTGGAGACTCGGACCTAGCTGAGCTGAGGGCGTGGCGCTAGGTGGGGCCTGGCTGGGCGGAGGATGGGCCTCGCTGGAGTCGAGGCCTGGCTTGGCTTGGTGAGGCTTTGGGCGAGTCCAAGGATGAACAGGCAGTGCTGAAGACTGGGCCCCCAGGCGGGATCTAGATCGGGCTGAAAGCGCAGCTCCGGGCGGGACCGAAGTTGGGGTCGAACTGAGGGCAGAGCCTACGTGATCTGAGGCCGCTGTGTCCTCTGGTTCTGATGGTCTATCCGCCCGTCTGCAGCCAGACGTGTTCCCTGGGAATTGCTGGGCTTTTGAGGGCGACCAGGGCCAGGTGGTGATCCGGCTGCCAGGTCGTGTGCAGCTGAGCGACATCACTCTCCAGCATCCGCCGCCCAGCGTGGCGCACACCGGGGGAGCCAACAGCGCTCCCCGCGACTTCGCAGTCTTTGTGAGTGGAGCCGAGGTCAGGAGGTGGGGGATGGGATTTTACCTAGAAAGCCCCAAGCAGTCATGAAAACTGGTTTCAGTTTTGAGTCTTAGTTTGCTCGTCTATAAAATGGAGATACTACTATTTGCCTCTTAGGGCTGCTGTAGGTTATAGTCCTAACCATGTCCAAATATGAGTTATGGCCTATTGAGCGCCCACTCTGCCAAGCAGTTTCCATGCATTTTCTCATTGCATCCACATAACAACCTATGAAGTACTATTATTATCCCTCTTTACAGATGAGGAAAGTAATGTTCAGAAAAGTGACATTATTTGCCCAAGGTAACACAGCAACAATTGGCTGAACTAAAATTTAAAACCCAGTTAGTTTCTCAGAGCCCACATTCCACACTACAGTATCCTACCATCAAAAAATATATGACAGTACCCCCATAATATGCTGAAATTAAAAAAAAAATTTAAAAAATTAAAAAAATATATATATATGACATTCTTGTTCTGTCAATTTAAATAAAAAAATACATGACAGCATCCGTACAGCTATTGAACACATAGAAGATCCTCAGCAAACTTTTCTCCTCTCCACCTGTGCCTCACTGTTCATTCATTCTTCACTCATCAGGGCCTCCAGGTTGATGACGAGACTGAAGTTTTCTTGGGGAAGTTCACCTTCGATGTGGAGAAATCTGAGATTCAGACTTTCCACCTGCAGGTGTGTTTGTCTCTGGGGGTGAAGGTGCTAAGGGAATGGAGCAGTGAGGGATGGAGGATTGGGGAGGAGGGCAGCCCTTGGGAGAGTACATCTTGGTGTGATCCATTTGTCTTCCCAGAATGACCCCCCAGCTGCCTTTCCCAAGGTGAAGATCCAGATTCTAAGCAACTGGGGCCATCCCCGTTTCACGTGCTTGTATCGAGTCCGTGCCCATGGTGTGCGTATCTCAGAGGGGGCAGGGGACAGTGCTACAGGGGCCACTGGGGGGCCTCATTAAACATGCTGATTGTTGGAGTAGAATTGAGCTCTGCTGAAGGAAGCTGATCAGTGCTTTTGAGTGCTCTGCTGGGAGAGCTCTGACTGCCTTTGTCATATGAATACAGTGGGGTTTACCTCCCAATGCACCCTCTTGGAGAAGTCCAGCTCAACATAGTAGCAGCAGCTCATGTTCATGGAGTGCTTACCATGTACAAGAAACAGTGCTATGGACGTTATACACATTACCTAACTTAATCCTCGCAACCAGACAGGGAAACTGCTCAGGTCAAGAAAATTGGTCAAGGTCACACAGCTAGTGATAAGCAGCACTAGAGCAGCACCCAGGCCCACCTTCCTCCAGAGGCCACCCTCTTTTAACTGCAGAGCTGCCAGGCAGCCTGAAGCCACATTTATGCTCCTCAATTTCTATCCCCAGTGTCTGGGAAAGTCCCCAACTCCTAGGTGCAGGTGGAGGAGAAATTATCCCCTTTCTCTAGGCACTCAAAAACTAAGAAGACTCTAGAACCTTTAGGAAGTTTCTGAGTGCAGGCCTGGTAGCCCCTACTCAGGTTGTCCTTAGACTTGAGTGCCCAGCTGTGTCCTAGGCACGGTGTAAGTGATCCATTGTTCACCAGTCCTTGCCCTAAAGAAGCCTGACGAGAAAAATGTTCCAGGCTACAGGACAATTCATTTACAGATCCAAGAATTCTTTAAGGGTCAAAAGTGGCATTGGAGGGAAAAAAAGATGGAGAAAACAGGCATCAAAGGATTGCATTTTACTTAGGGGTAGAAAGGGGGACCAGTATGGGCAAAGAAACACATACCAGGTTAGGATCCTTCCCAGTGTGTTCATGTTTTGGAGGAATAATCAGATTATTAACAGTGGTTACACCTCTAGAAAGTGGAACTGGGAATTTCTAACACACACACATATGTGGGGGTGCGAACGCATGCATCTGTTTAAAATTGGGGGATATTACTTTTGTAATTTGAAGATGAAAAAGATTCTGAGTGCTCCTAAAACCTAAATTTAGAAATATGAACTAATATAGCTTTTCTGGAGGGCAGTTTCACAATAGGAACCAAAAGCCTTAAAACTTTTTTATACTCTTTATAGCCAGATATGCTGGCGCATGCCTGTAGTCCCAGCAACTCAGGAGGCTGAGGCAGGAGGATCGCTTGAGCCCAGGGGTTTGAGGTTGCTATAAGCTAGGCTGATACCACGGCACTCTAACCCAGGCAACAGAGCGAGACTCTGTCTCAAAAAAATAATAAAATAATGAAGTAGAGCTGGGCACAGTGTAATCCCCGGCACTTTGGAAGGCTGAGGTGGGAGGATCACTTGAGGCCAGGAGTTTGAGACCAGCCTGAACAACATAGCAAAACCCCATCTCTACAAAAAATAGAAAAATTAGCTAGCCATGATGGCATGCGCCTGTAGCTACTCTGGAGGCTGAGGCAGGAGGATCTCCTGAGCCCAGGAGTGCGAGGTTACAGTGAACTGTGATTGTGCCACTGCACTCCACCCTGAGTGACAAAGCAAGACCCTGTCTCTAAAAATCTAAAAATTAAAGTAAAATAAAAAAATGAGGTGAGAGAATAAGTTCTAATGGGAAAGACACCCAAAATATATAATTAAAAAAATGTAATAAAAACAAGGTATAAACAGTGTTTAACATCCTATTTAGAAAAAAAAGTTTGTCAGACCTAGGAAAAACAGGGACCCTCACCTGCTCCACTGTTTTGTACCATATTTATATTTGAAATAATTTTGTATCAACATACATTTTAAAATTAGAAAAAAAAATTTAAAGCATTCTAAAACAGTTTGTATAAACTAAAAGATATGCACCAAATATGTTTCATTGGGATGTGAGAGTTTGGGTGATATTTTTTCTGTATTTAAAATTTTTTCTAAAATGAATATACATATTAATTCTCTAATAAGAGAATAAAAGTTAGCTGTTAAAAAATTCAAGCTTTTCACCTGTTTTTAGGACCAGAACTACCCTGCTTCCTCCTCTAGGAAGTCTAACATAGCCCTTGCTCCCCCTTAAAACTCATCCCTCCCTGCCCTTTGCTGCCTCTCATGAGGTCTAGCACTGCCCATCTTCTCTGTGTTCTCAGCTCAGCTCCACCATAAAGGAGGGAAGGCTGAAGTGCTGAAAATTCAAACTTCATTATTTTCAAAAATAGTGGGAGTCGTTTAGATATCTGGCCAGGAATACCCAATTTCTTTGACTGGGGCTATTACACCAGAGGCATCTTTCACTCTTAATAACCCCTAAGATCCACAAACTGAAGCTCAGGGAGGCAAAGTAAATATGGCTAATAGCAGCCTCCCACCCAAAAACACACAGAGTAGTGGCAAAGCAGTGGTCTTCATCGTTCTTTATTGAATGAGGATACCAGGGGCAAGCATTGGGGATCAAGAGCAGTGACAGCAGAAACAAGTATAAAAGTATCAAAAAATATAAGGTGCTAGCACTGAGGAGAGTGTGCGGATTGGGTCATGGCCCAGAGGGACCTTGGGGACACAGGGCTGAGGACTGGCCACAGCCGCCAAGGGAATCTAGGCCTGGGGGGCCTGTGCAGTGCCCTTGGCTGGGGGAGGAAGTGGCTTGAATGGGGCCCAACCCTGGGCCTTGAAGTAGGAGACCAATTGTGTGGGCACTTCTGTGAGCACAGTCTGTGCCAACGCTTCCCGAGGGGCCTGCCAGGAGAAGAAGGGCAAGGTCAGTGGTGGCTCAAAACAGCTGCCCAAGGTCTGTATTTCATACCCAAGAAAGGATACAAAACCCAACACCCAACCCTGCCCCAGACTCAGAGGAAAGGGCAAGTATCCCCACTCACATCAGGGAAACCCCCCCAAGATCAAACTTGCCCCGACTCACATTCTGAAATTGGCGGTAGGGCACAAACTGCACTATGTCACGGGCAGCTGCCTGCCCAGAACGTGTTCGCAGGGGCCCACCATCAGCATCCAGCTGCTCCATGGCCTCAAAGTCAGCACCGCCCACACCCACAATGATCACCGACATGGGCAGGTTCGAGGCACGCACCACAGCCTCACATGTGGCCTCTACATCCGTCACAGCACCATCCGTCAGCAGCAACAGCACGAAGTATTGCTGGGGACAAGCCCATTTATGTACTGAGGCAGATCCTCCCTCCCAGAGCCCTCTACACCCCCCAGCCACACATTCCCACATAGATAAGAAGTCCCTTGTTACACAGCCCTCAAAGGGAGCCTTTGACCACCACCACTGCCACTGTCACCCACAACCCTCACCGAGGCAGTCCCCTGATGTGCAGCCTGGGCTGCAAACCTTGCCACGTGGTTGATGATGGGTGCAAAGTTGGTGGGGCCATAGAGGCGAACTTGGGGCAGGGCTTGGCGGTAGGCATCCACAATGCCCTGGATGCCTGCAGAGGAGCGCAAAAAACAGTGTAAAATCCTGGACCTCTTGAAACTAGGCCACTTCTAAAATCACCCCATCCTAGCCCAGGAGATTTGGGAGCCTGGGTGCATTTCATTCAATCATCCCTGTAACCCAGGGAACATATCTCTGTCCTACAGATGAAGAAACTAAGGTTCAAAAAGAGGCAGGCACATGCCCTAAATCACAGCTTGAATTAAAACCCAGATTAAGGGAATCCCCTGTACAAAACCAACAGAGTTTGAGCATCAGATTATAACCTACTTAATAAAATAATGCATTATAATCCATTTAATAAAACAAGGATCTATACAGACATTAAATAATTATGGTGGAAAAGGGAAAACTTAAATGTTGAAGGAAGAATTACAAAATCATTTGATAATCATCATAGAAATAACTGATTCAAGCAAGGATCATCAATGGATGTTAAAACTACAGAGTGTAGCTGGGTACAGTAGGGTGGACCTATAATCCCAGCTACTTGGGATTCTGAGGTGGGAGGGCTGTTTGTGCCCAGGAGTTTGAGGCCAGCCTAGGCAACATAGCAAGACCTCATCTATTTTTTAAAAAAAATTATTTTTAAATTGGGAGTGAAAGTTGATGAGTAACTGGATATTTACATAGCTTCAAAGTATCTTCTCAAAAGATACTTAATTACAAAGGGAAAAACAGTTCTTGTACAGTGGAGAAACCTGGTAGACCCTACCTTAACCAAATCAAAATTAACAGTATCAAAATTAACATGACTGGTAATAGAACAAATCAACATCATGTGCCTCCTGATATGACGCACCAAGAAGAATACACAGCACCACTTCCTCCCAAAAACATATAACCTGAATCTAATCATGAGGATATATCAGGTAAACACAAACCAGGGGACATTCTAGAAATTATCTAGCCTCTATTCTTCAAAAATATTATCATGAAAGACATGAAGAACTCTTCTAGATGAAAAGATATAATTAAATGTACTGTGTGGTCTAAGTTTTTTTTTTTTTTTTTTTTTGCTGTAAAATACATTAGGACCACTGGCAAAATCTGAATAAATGCTATAGATTGGATAATAGTATTGTATTGATGTTAATTTTCTGATTTCGGACTGTGGTTATGTAAGAAAATGTCCTTGATTTTAGGAAACACACCCTGAAGTATTTAGGGGTAAAGGGCCATGTGGATGATGATGAGTACAAAATTAGTGGGGTCGGAGAGGCAAACTTGGGGCAGGGCAATTCACCACAACATTCTCAAACATTTTATGAAAAAAGATTAAGAAAAATATGTATACATGCATACACATACATATATGTATACACATGCACTTTATAAACATATGGGAATTTGGGTGAAGGTAAACAACAGCCCCTATCACTCAGGCCCTGACCCCTGAGTTCCAGTAACCTGAATCCCTATGATTATTCTTGTAATTTTTTTCTAAATCTGAACCTTATGTCAAAATACACAGTTAAGGCTGGGCACAGTGGCTTAAGCCTGTAATCCTAGCACTCTGGAAGGCCAAGGCGGGAGGATTGCTCAAGGTCAGGAGTTCAAAACCAGCCTGAGCAAGAGTGAACCCCGTCTCTACTAAAAATAGAAACAAATTAATTGGCCAACTAAAACTATATAGAAAAAAATTAGCTGGGCATGGTGGTGCATGCCTGTAGTCCCAGCTACTTGGGAGGCTGAGGCAGTAGGATTGCTTCAGCCCCGGAGTTTAAGGTTGCCGTGAGCTAGGCTGATGCCACGGCACTCTAGCCTGGGCAACAGAGTGAGACTCTGTCTCAAAAAAAAAAGAAAAAAAAAATACACAATTAAAAGAAAATCTAAAAACCGAGGACAGATCAGGTCAGGTCAAACTTTCCACTTCAGCTTGTTGGGCACCTGGGACCGCTGGGGTGCCATCAGGTTTTGGCTCTAGACAAAGGGGCTTGTGGGACTCTGGCAAAAAGTACCTTGCAGGGAGGCAACCAAGGCTTCCACTGATGCCCAAATAAGTACCTGTGAGCTTCTGGGTGAAAATTATAATGATAATATAACAGCTACCATTTTTCAGAGGGCACTTAGTATGAACCATGCTTACAGCTTTACTTGCATCCTTTCCTTGAATGCTCAATATCCTAAAATATTTTGTCTTACTACAAAACCAAAACACACAGAGACTAAGCAATTTGCTCCAAGTCATGTGGCATGGTGATTTGACTGCAGAGGCCTAGCTGTAAAATCCACCCTCTGGATAATGGAGGCAGGTATCTGCCCCGCACTCTCCTTTGCCCATACAGCCTTGCCCGTCTAGTTGTGGACAGACCTGCCTCTAAGTGGATGGGGGAACTTACCTGCACAGTAGGGGTTACTGGGATTGAAGTTCAAGGCAAATTCATGAGAGACCTGAGGGCAAGAACGAAAATGAAGTTCTTCCCCCCATGACCTTCTTTGTGCTAACAAAAAAGACTCTATGGCATGTACCAAGATTCCTGCAGGAGCTATTTAGTCCTGAACACTTGCTGTATACATGCACATGCTGGCCGGGATCCATCCCTGCATCTCCTCTTAAAGCTGAGTGCCACCAGCAAGTAAGTTCACCACATCCCCCAAAATCAGGACCCTGAAACTGCAAACAGGAGTGGGGGAGAGGAAGAGAGAGCTCACCTGCCAATCAGGGGGTACCTGTGCCCCAAATCCAAATGCTGGGAACAGCTTGTCCCTGTGGAAGGACAGCAAGTTGGGGAAGAGGCAGTGCAGTGAGGGGACTGTGAGCTCAAAGGCTAAAGCATTTGCAGGGCATAGGGATGCCAAGAGAACAGTTACTCACGTGTCATAGTCCTGAACCACGCTGCCCACACTCCACAGTGCTGTCAGGTACTCGTTGACCCCTGTTGGACTCAGGTAGTGTAGGGAGTCAGGTGAAGAAGGATCTCCATTGGAGCCAGTGAAGTCTATGCCCACCTGGGAGGAGATAAGGAAGGGAACTGAAGGCTACCTGGAGCCCCAGACCTGTTCTTTTACACCTGGTAAGGCAACTTACAGTGAAGTTGATTTGACAGCCTCCCATCACATAGTCTAGGAATGAATACTCTGTTTCTACCTGCAGATGAAACCAGAGTCATGGCTGGACAGGGTTGGAGTCCTGGAGCTCAGAATCAGAGCCTGGGTCACATGGGCTATTGTCTCACCTGGCAAATCTTGACATGGATAATTCCAGAATTCTTGTAGCTTTTCTTTTTCTGCTGCTTCTCAGGGTGGATGCATTCAAACTCAGCCTGGTGAGGAGAGAAAAATTAGGGTAGAAAACTCCCAGAGCATCAGTCAAGGACTTGAGTTGCCCTCTCCTCCCTCTACCCCCAAGCTACAGCCATCTAGGCCCACCTCAATGGCCCTGAGCAGGGCCAGTGCTCACCGGGACTGCCTGCAGCTGGGCCAAGCTGGTGTAGAAGGTACCAATAAGATCATGTGACCCATTACTGTCATAATCGGAGCATCGCACCTGAGAAGAAGGTGTGTATGGAAATAAAGGAGTCAGGGGCAGGTAAGACTAAGTCCCTCTCCAGGCTCTTTCCCTGCTCAGTCCACTCAGGAGGCAAGCTCCTCACCTGGATGGGTGTGCTGGAGTCCCCACCACAGAAATGCTGAAGGGGGACTGAGAAGCACTTCCATGTAGGATTCAGGTTGTTTTTGATTACCTGAGGGTGGAAGGTGAGGCCTCCAGTGAGCTGTGGCCTGGCCTGTGAGGAGCTGCCACCCTTCCTACCCAGGCACTTTCTCCCTGTGTTCCAAACCTTGCTAGTCACAAGACCCAGGAGATTCTCTCCTACCTCACCCTATCCAATCTCAGGGGTTTCACACCTCAGATCTGTATGTTAGGTGCCATTTCCCGTCACCCTGGCGGAAGAACTCCAGGAATGGATCCGATTTTCCCAGGAAGTCCTGCCAATACCACAGAGACCTCGGTTACAAGACTCAGGGAGAAACAACCACTGTGCCAGCCCTCGGTCCCCACCGGCACCATCCCTGTCCCCTTAATTCTTGGATTCCCAGAGCCTCCTTCCAGACACACCTTCTTATCTAGGTTTCTGGCCTCCACCTCCATGGTTACCACACGATTGTCCTTCAATTCCTGAGCTGAGACCTAGGTGGAGGATACTGTATCATCTCACAAATTCTTCACTGATGTAAGTCCCCTTCCCCCACCTTTGCTGGATCCTTCCTTACCGTGATGGTCCCCTGCCCAGCAGGTTTCCCAGGCTTCAGCATCAAGGGTAGAGTCAGTACCTGGCTAGACACAATCTGGAGCAAAGCAGCAAGTGGAGGAAGATTCAAGATCTCAGGCAGGGTTAGGTCCTCCTTGTCCCCCACCTCCAGGCTCCAGACAGGCTAGTTGCCTGATGGGGCTTTTATAGAACACTTGTGTCTGAAGGATCCTAATCCCTGGCCCTACGTACCTGTCCTAGGGAACACTCAGCCCCCCCTAGGAAGTCATCATCCCCCAGGTCTAATGTCTCGTTGTCTATGTCATAGATTCCAAAGCGTAGCTTCTGCACTGTCTCAAAGTGGTACTCAAGCTGCAGAGTCTTGGAGAACTGAGGGCTCGAGCAGTTCCGTACTTGTTCAGTCCGGCTAAGCTGTGGGCAGAGGCCAATAAGCATCACAGTCACACACCCTCCACCCCAAATCCAGTCCTAGCCTCCCTCCATAACCTTAACCTCCAGAGTCCACCTCACCTCAGCCCAGTTGCCCCCTCCCACATCCTGTAGAAGGACACAGAGCGGGTCAGACTTGGAGCCGATGTCTTTGTCAATAAGGTGGTCGCAGGAAATGGACAGCTGAACCAAGGTCACGCAGTGGGCCATCTGAGGGAAAAGGAGCTGGGTCAAGCACCAGGAACCTTTCTCTACCTTTCTTTGACTGTAGGTCCCTGGGAAGGCCAGCAGGCTTCACCCAGGCAAGGTGAACCTGTATCTACCCCCATGACACCCAAGAAGGCCCTATGGCCTCTACACCCCTCAACCCTCTGGGGGAGCTCAATGGCATAGGCGATGGTGGTTACAACCAACCCTGGTCTGAAGATGTTGAAAAGGAGTACTAGCCTCCATCTTCAACTCTGACACCAGACTAATCCTCACCCTAAAATTTGTCTTAATCTCAATAGTGCTTTCCAGACCCAGACTCTAACCTTGACATTTGCAGAGACCAATGAATCTCACTCTGACCCCATTACTGGCCCCAAATCAAACTCTAATCCAAGTTCCAATCCCAATATTACCCCAAATGCAAACACAATCCAGATACTCTTCTCGAAAAAGTCTCTTCCTCCAATGATTTCCCACTAACCTTGGGGCCCCACCTCTTGCGGTGGAGTTGTAATCCCCCCACTAATTCTCCTAACCTCTAATCAGCTGCTCATGTCCAACTCCTCACTATTCCCACTGCTGCTACCTAGTCTAAGCCACCATCATTTCACACCTGGTTTACAGCATTAGCCTCTTCAATTGGTTTCCCTTATTCTATGCCATCTCCACCTCTACATCCCCATCTCCACCCCAACAGGCTATTCTCAATACTGCAATCAGGGTGATCCTATTAAAATATATGTCAAGTCTCATCATACCTCTGCCTGAACCCTCTCATGATTTCCCACTGCTCTTAGAAAAAATCCTAACTGTACCATGGCCTACAAGGTTCCGAAAGATCTAGATCTCTCTAACCTGATTTCCTAACACCTGCTCACTCCATTCCAGCCACCTTGTTCTTGTCGTTCCTCAAATAAGCCAAAGTTTGTTTCTACCCCAAAGCCCTTACAGTATCAGGAATGTTCTTTCCCTATATTATCCACATGGCTTGCTGCTCCCCCTCTCCTTCCAGGTCTTTATTCAAAATCATCTTCTCACATGAAGGAAAAGGCCCTCCTTTTCTAGACACTCTAAAATTTCAACCCTACTGTCAATGGCATGGCATACTCCTTTCCTGCCTTTTCTCTTTAGCATTTAGCAATGTCTAACATATTATTAATACATCTATTTACATAATTTGTTTCCCCCAATAGAATGTAAACTCTGTGAAGGAAGGAATATTTAATTATTCTGTTCATTGCTCTATCCCAAGCACTCAGACAACAAATATTTGCTGAAAGAAATCCAAAAGGTCATCTCCAACCCCAGCCCCAACTGACTGGCCTCTTGCCTCCATAATCAAGCAGCATCAGGCATTTCCAATTAATGTACTCCCCACACAGTCCCTCCTCCTACAGCCACCACAACAATCCCCTCGAGACCCCTTATTATCCTTGTGTTCCCCATGGTCCATACACCTGAAGACCATCTGCACCAGAAGTGCACATGAGGTCAGATCTCTCACTGTGCCTCACTCAGCATTCCAGGTTTCCCAGCACTATACCCTGGGATGCCTCCAGCGTCAGTCTCCCCTATGCTGACCCATAGTCAATCCCTCCCCAACCAAGCCCACAGCACTCATCCTGGCCCCTCACCATCTCCATCTGGAATGCTGTTATCAACTAAAGTTGGAATGATTCTTAGAGTTCAACTTGCTTCATGTGCTGCCCATCCATAGCACCTCAGCTTGAATGTATCCAATGAGGAAAACCCACCACTCTGTCAATCAATTCATCAGAAAGTCTAGCTCCATAGAATCCTACCCAAACTGACCGGTCTGTGGAATTCCCACTTCTACCCATTTGTCTTACTTTTCCCCCAGTCTAGTCTCCACGGGAAAGCCTTATTCTATCTCCCTATGAGAACCCATCTGATAGCTGGAAGCTGAATAGTCCTAGCTAAGATCTGGAGAAACAGCCCCAGTTCTTTTGATTTTTTTCCCCTAGATATGGCCTGCAGACTTCTGGCCATCCTGATCACTCCCTTGCAGACCCAGAGCAAAATACATGCTCCCCCCAAAGGGAGCAGGACCACAACTTCCCCCAAGTGACAATCTGAACTCCACGCTTGTCACCTCACATGCTCTCTGAGGCAGTGTTTACACAGTACAGAGACAAATAAAAAAGAATGCTCATTTCACTATGGCTGAGAATAGTGAAAAACCTAAGGCAGCTTGAAGTTCTATCAATTAGGTGGTGACTAAATCATGGTACATGTTAACAATGAAATGCTGAATTGCAGCTAATGAACAAATAAGGCAGAGCTATACTGGTATAATATAAAAAAATAAAGTTGTAAAAAATGCTGAGTATGACTCCATTTTAAGCTTCAACTGTGTCTTAAGTGTATATATAATAGATTTTAACATGTACATAAAATATACACACAGAAGTATGGAAGCTACACCAAATAAATGTGGTTTTAGGTAGCCTGAAGGAGTGGGAAGAAGGTGAAAATTTTATTAACTCTATATACTTTTGTATTGTTTCAGTATTTTATACTGTTTATTTTATATATTTTAAAGGGCCTCATTAGCTCCCCTCATGCACACCTCAAGTTCTTTTGACTATTCATTCTGAGCACAAAGCTTCTACTTCCAGTTCAACGATCCCTACCTAACTTTAGGTCTTATTAAAAGTCTCTTGCCTCCTCCCTGGTTTCTCCTTCCTAGCCCTGTGCCACCTAGTCATCCCTGATGCTAGCTTCTAGAGACTCCATCCTAATTATTAATAGAAGCCCTGTATAGCTGCCCATGGCCCTTAGGTTCACAGTCAAAGTCCCCAGCAGGGCCACTTTGTTACACCAGAGGGCATATATGCACAGAATTTGGTAATTGTACAATATGGTAACCCTGCATCCGTAGTTCAACGTTAAAGGCCTTCCTAGTCTGCCACCAACTCTACTTTCTGCTGCTTACCCACCCATCCAAGTAGTTATCCAAAGTGACTTTTTCTTTTTTTTTTGAGACAGTCTTACTCCGTTGCCTGGGCTAGAGTGCTGCGGTGGCAGCCTCGCTCACAGCAACCTCAAATTCCTGGGCTCAAGTGATTTTCCTGCCTCAGCCGCCCCAGTAGCTGGGACTACAGGAGCACAGGAGCGCGCCACAATGCCTGGCTAATTTTTCTGTGTTTAGTAGAGACGGGGTCTCACTTTTGCTGAGGCTGGTCTCGAACTCCTGACCTCAAATGATTCTCCCACCTTGGATTCCCAGAGTGCAAGGATTAGGCATGAGCCACCATGCTTGGCCCAAAGTGACTTCTGGTTCATCAGACACACGCACATGCTGTACCTCTGACTTTCCTGACTAGCAAATGTCTTGTCATAAAAGGTTCTAGTATAACATTATTCCTTTATGAAGCCTTGCCCACCTTTCCCAGGTAGGATTTTCTTATCTCTTATCTGGATGACTGCAATGGTTTCCTCATCAGTGTTTCTGCAACCACACACACATTTTTGTGTTTATTAGCTGAAGAGAAACCAAATCATGTCATTTCTCTACTTAAAACTCTGGAATGGCTTCCCAAAACACTCAAAATAAAATGCAAAGTTCTTACCATGGTCTATAAGACCCTGCAAGACCTGACCCTTGCCTAACTAATAATCTAGTCACCACCCAAGTATGCTTCAACCAGGTTGGCCCTTCTGATCCTTTGTCTGGTTTGTATTTCCATATCTTCAGTACCTACAATACCTAACCTATTGTAGGTACTCTGTAAATATTCAGTGACTGACTTAATAATGAAACTGCATCACAATTTTGACTTTTTTTTTTTTTTTGAGACAGAGGCTCGCTCTTTTTTTTTTGAGACAGAGTCTCACTCTGTTGCCCTGGCTAGAGTGCCGCGGCATCAGCCTAGCTCACAGCAACCTCAGACTCCTAGGCTCAAGCAAACCTTCTGCCTCAGCCTCCAGAGTAGCTGGCACTACAGGTATGCACCACCATGCCTGGCTAATATTTTCTATATATTTTTAGTTAGGCAATTAATTTCTATTATTTTCGCTCTTCCTTAGGCTGGTTTCGAACTCCTGACCTTGAGTGATCCTCCCACCTTAGCCTCCCAGGGTGCTAGGATTACAGGCCACAATTTTGACTTTTGTCTGTCTACCCCAGCAAACTATGGGGTCCTTGGAACTAGGGCTGGGTATCATCTCTATATTGCCAGTACTAGTGGTCAGTATATTGTTGATACTCATAACCATTTGCTGAACAAACAGTGTGTTTTTGCTCAACTCATACTTCAGGCCTTTTTCATCTAAACTCATGTCCAGCACTAAATCTGCCCTATTCTGATATTGTACACTTGAGCTTTAAAGTTTAAATGCAGGACTCCTACAACTCCATATTAAATGACAGTCAATTTAAAAATGGACAAAAGATTTGATCGGACATTTCAAAGGAAAATATATGAATCATAAATAAGCAAATGAAGTGATTCACAGCATCAGTTATCAGGGAAATTAAAAATAAAACCACCAGGAGATACCGTTACATATGACAATGGCTAAAAGTAAAAAGACTGACAATGTCAAATGTTGGCAACGATGTGGAACTCTCATACACTGCTAGTGAAAGCATTAAATGTACCACTTTGGAAAACAGTCTGGCAGCTTACCAGAAAACCAAACATATACCTAGCCCAAGAACAACTCCACTGCTAGGTTTTTATCCAAAAGAAATGAAAACATTATGTCCACAAAGATTTGTACAAGAATGTTCATAGCAGCTTTATTCACAATAGCCAAAAACTTGAAACAGCCTAGGTGTTCATGACTATGAAAATGAATAAACTGTGATATTTATGGAAAACTATTCAGCAACAAAAACAGAAACTGTTAAATATCTGTAACATGGATAAATTTGAAGGATAAAATAGATTCCATTTATGAAGTGGACAAACTAATTGATGATGAAAATATTCAGAACAGTGGTTGTCTCCCTTGCTCTCCCAAGAGGAGGGGCAGGTATTAACTGTGAAGAAAAGAACTCTAGGCAGGAATGGAAGAATTCTTCAGCATGATAGGAACGTGGGTCACAGGAGTATGTACATTTGTCACTTTACTCTAAAGGTACACTTAAGATGTATAGATCTGATTGTAAAATTTTACAAGGAAAAAAACCTAACCCATAAGCAAATACTGCATTCAAGTTAAGGCATGTTAAAATGTTTAGGGGTAAAGTACACTGATTCCTGCAACTTCTTTGAAATGCACCAAAAAATACAATGGATTATTGGTCAGATATGGGTATAACAAATGAAAATTTAACCTGTTGAATCTAAACAGTGGAAATATATATATATATATATATATATATCAACTTTGCTGCATACTGAAAGTTTTCATAATAAAATTTGGGGAAATTTTTTTTTTTTTGAGACAGAGTCTCACTCTGTTGCCCAGGCTAGAGTGAGTGAGTGCTGTGGCGTCAGCCTAGCTCACAGCAACCTCAGACTCCTGGGCTCAAGCAATCCTCCTGCCTCAGCCTCCTGAGTAACTGGGACTACAGGCATGCACCACTATGCCCAGCTAATTTTTTCTATATATTTTAGTTGGCCAATTAATTTCTTTCTATTTTTAGTAGAGACGGGGTCTCGCTCTTGCTCAGGCTGATTTCGAACTCCTGACCTTAAGCAATCCACCTGCCTAGGCATCCCAGAGTGCTAGGATTATAGGCGTGAGCCACCCCGCTTGGACGAGGGGGAAATTTTAAATGGAGGACTAAAGGACCTCCTTCTGTGAACAACAAAAGCTTTAGGATTACCTGGGGTGGGGAGATTTTAGGCAACAATTGGAGCAGCTGCCTTCTCATTCCACGACTTCTTTTCATAGTCCCTAGAGAGATGCTTTTGGTCTGGGCCAAATACATGCAGTGAGCTAGGAGCATCTGCCTGGACTAGGCCTCAATTTCTGGTGGACCTAGAGCATTCTTTCTTAATCATTACAACACTTTTTCCCAAATACATGATTTTTCAGCTTCTTTTTTGACCCAGACTCAAACCCCACCCATACTGTTGTAGGCTCACTTGTGCCTCAGTAGCATACGGGGCCAGACTCTCACTGAAGTGATGCTATTAAGGTGGCCTGGCTTCTATTCTCAGAGGTCAGAGCTTCCTGTGCAACCACATTGTTTTGTTTTTCACAGATCCGCTTTCTCTTCTTTCTCATTAGAATTGGCAACTCTTTATAAACAAATCTTTACAATGTGTAGTTTTCTATCCTTGGAGCCATATTCCCTTTGGATGACCTACAATCCACGAGATTATTAGTCTCTTCCAAATCCTATTTATCTCCTTTGAAATCTACCTCTGCTTGGAAATTTGTGATTAAAACTCGTTTGTCATTCTTCTCTCCTCTCTCTTGAACAGCTACATACTTTAAACCAGACTCATTTAGTGCCATTATAATTAACCCCATGGGACTTTCCACCTCTTTTTTAGGACCAAAATTGTACAAAACCATATTAAATATCACATTTAAGTAGAAGTCATGAATTTTATCATTTGATTTTTGTAAGAGAGGTCTGACTAGTACTTGCCAGATCTTTGTGCACTCTCTTTTGTCAACCAGCATATCTTACCTGGATGCCCAGTACAGTCTAACTGGCCTTGCCATTTCCACTCAGTCCCCTTCTATCTGTTCTCTATGTATGTCTAAGGCAGAGACGTTCTCTGACTCCAATCCAAAAACCTGTTTCTCACAATCCTACCAAAATATATAACTTGCTTATTATATATTTCCCCTACTAGACTAAAATTCAACAAAGGGAAGGACCACATCAGCCATGTTCCCATTCCAGTGACTGGTACATAATAGGTACTATATTGAAATCTGTTGAATGAATGAATGCCAGCAAAGAAGTGATAACCAGAGGATCTTCAGAAATAACCCAAATCTAGCCCTGACCTGCTGCTGAAGCCAACAAAGGAGACGTGAGCACTTAGGAACATCCAACACAAAATATCAGCTTGTTATTGCTGTATGCCCCTACCACTCTCACCTTTCCATGTGGAGTCAGGAATTGCAAATGGAAACAGCCAAGTATATATAGCACCACCCTTTTCTGCCTATGCTTTGTACCACCTGGGATTCTCATTCCCTTCCACTTCCTCTTGTTTATTTTCCTGTTTACTCCCACTGCCAACCTCAAAGTGCCCTGGCAGGGCACATTCTCTCACTGTCCCTTAAATAAGCCACATTTATTTTCATTTTTATAACTTAAAATTCACAAAATGTCAGAAATAAAAAAGAACTGAGTGATCATCTAATCCAAGTCCCTCAACCCAAGGAAGATAATGATTTGGCTAAAGCCACATATGTGGCTGTTATGAGGACTAGAACTCAAATACACTGACTCCCTCCTGCTCTAGAACTTTAGACTATAGTTATACTCTTCTCTCCTGGAAGTACCTCCCTTCTTATATTCAATAGCAATCTGATATAGTGGGCCCAAGTATGGGTTCTGCAGTGACGTGACCAGGCTCCAATTGCTGGCCCTACTCCTTCCTAGGCATAATGTGATACTACTACACCAGATTAATGTCCTATCTATGTAACTTGAACACAAAATACTTAAGTTCACTAAACATCAGGAGTAAAGTGGGGGATATAATTTCTTTCTGAAGATTAATGTAAATAATGTATGCAAGGTGCTTAGTACAGAGTCTGGAACTATTATGACCATGTGTTAGCTACTACTATCATCATTCTTCCAGCCTGGCTCACATATGCCCTTTTCATGGTCTTTCCAGCACTCAACTTCTTACTCTGGGCTACTATACTCAATCCATATCACACAACTGCATTCTGTCAATGTTTCTCCAGCTTCTTACCTGTCAATTAAGTGACAAAATTCTTCAGAATAAATGCTGCTTCAGCACCTCCTGCCATACAGCACAGACCTATGCACGTGATGGGGATTCAAAACACCCAACTGAAGTTTGCTACAGTATGCTGGAGCAGCCTTGTATGACTTACAAGAGCCAACTATTAAATAGTAAGGAACTTTGTAAGCAGGTGGCTCTGGTAAGTTTTAAACTTCAGAAACTGGGCAAATGCTAAAAGTCAGGACTTTCTTCCCCGAGCCAGCCAGTTTACCAGGATACCACTGTTGACAGGGAATCACACTCTCTGCTAATAGGGAGTGACCTGACCTTCATTTTTTATGGCATCCTCTCTCCTGCCTTGGGAGGTTCTAACTCTGCTCTTCATAAATTTGAGAACAGATACTTTTCTCCTGGGTCCATTGAGATCCAATTCAGTGCCAGAGGAGGTGAAATTCATTCATCAGCCCTTACACTGCCCTCTTCTAGTCGCAAAGGCTTAACGAGGAAAGGAATTAGCCTGCAATTCCCATTTCCTTTTACCCACCCTAGGTAATGGACACAGAAGTTGCAGAGAGGGTACGAGCAGAAGGAATAAAGGACTTAAGTCTCTGGGTGGCAAGTTCACTCTTTTAACAAAACAAAGTCATGCTCATACTCCTGTCGCCTACCTTGGCATGCTGGAGCAGCTCAGAGATGCTGGATCAAGTCTTGAAAGTCAATAAGGAAATCCTCCATAGGTTCCCAAAGAAGGAACACCATCCACTGAATATTTTTTTCCCATTAAAACTGAAAAGACAAACTATGCCACTCTTTCTTTACTTCTCGGCCTCAGAGGGGCAAGGAGATGGTAGACAAGTTTTCTTATCCCTGTTTCTCCCTCTAACTCAGGGATTTTCCAAATTTAAGTCAGCAGCCCCAAGGACATTCTTCATAGGTCACAAACTGAAGCAAAAACGCAAATCCTTACTATAAAACTACACATTCTTTATATTTATTCATGCATATGACAAAGGGCTACTAAAATGGTGTTAAGTTGAGATTTTAAACAATAAATTTGGTTTAGACCCATATACTACTAAGAAAGGGCTGCCACGAAGTATTTGGCAACACTGCAAAGTTTAAAATGTGCATGTACACACAAAAAGTGAAAAGTGGGAAAATACGGCAAAGAAAATGGCCACAGGGTTTCCCATCCTGCTGTACTGGGTAAAGGTCAAAAGAATATGGAAGCCACTAATCCAACTCCAATATCCCCAAAGACTTATTCAAAAGGTTAACAAATCGAACCTGTGCTCAACTCTTCAAAGAGAACCTTGCTTGACAGAATTGGATATGGGGAGGCAGATTAAGGAGGAACACTTGGTCTTCAAGCGGGATAGGGCCGTGTTGGAGTGGGAGTTTGTCTAAAGACTCTGAACATGCTTACAAAGCCTCCACCTACCGACTTCAAAGTAAGTTCAGGTTCCACTCTGTAACCATGAGCTTGACTATGGAGGCTGAGCAGCCTTACAAACGCTAATGTTTGTCTGTCTCTCCATAATATAGTTCGGAGTTGGGAAACTGAAAAAGCACTGGAACAGGGCAGTAGCTTCTACCCTAGCAGGCTCAGGAGCCATGATAGAAGACTGCTGGCAGTGGCTGCCCCCATTTTCCCCAGAAGTCAGGGAGAGGCGGGGAACAGAGGGGCTCTACCTCTGGAGTCATGCCAGCATCTGATTTTAAAAACCTCTGCCTGCCGGGCACTGTGGCTCACACCTGTAATCCTAGCACTCTGGGAGGCCGAGGCGGGCGGATTGTTCAAGGTCAGGAGTTCGAAACCAGCCTGAGCAAGAGCGAGACCCTGTCTCTACTAATAATAGAAAGAAATTAATCGGCCAACTTCTAAATATATATAGAAAAAATTAGCCGGGCATGGTGGCACATGCTTGTAGTCCCAGCTACTTGGGAGGCTGAGGCAGGAGGACTGCTTGAGCCCAGGAGTCTGAGGTTGCTGTGAGCTAGGCTGACGCCACAGCACTCTAGCCCGGGCAAAAGAGTGAGACTCTGTCTCAAAAAAAACAAAACAACAACAAAAAAAAACACCTCTGCCCATCGCTTACTATCAATGAGACTTTGAGCAAGTTATTTTGTTTCTTTGTCTGGATTACCCCACCTATCAAGTGAGGATAATTAATAATGCCAATTTTACAAGGGTATTGTATTACCTGAGGCCAATCAGAGAAAGTGTCCCCTACCTGGCTAAAGTAAGTACCCCGTGTGTCAACTGTTCCTTTCAGTGCTGACAAATGGGCAAGTGTACCTTTGGGTCCTTTGCAGTGTCATTAACTCCTTTTTGATCAATTGGACACCCAGGAAGAATGTCTCTGGTCTTCTAGCTCCAGAAGACCTAACTGGCAGGACAAGGACAGCCCCCAAAAGGGGAAATGAAGACCACCAAGCTCTCAAGCTGCAGTGTGGGACCATTACCACACCAGACCACTCCCACAGTAGAGCAGGAGCCAGATCAAAATTTGGAGTTACACTCCTGGTCTCTTTTAAAGGTCCAAACTTGCCAGATTTCCAGAAATACAATAATGGCTCGGATCATCAGGAAGCTTAAAACTGAATATGAGATTATCTAGTTTAATTCCATTTTGTAGAGGAAATCTTGAAGCCAGAGGAAATGATTTGTCCTGAGTCACAGTAACTAACAGGACTACGAGGATTCCCTGAGAATGTGATTTCTATATTCACCATATTTTAGCAATAGTTCACATTTTGTAATCAAGTCTAATCTGAAGTCCACCTAGCCACTAAGAGTAGTGAGGTTCATATGGCCCATCCCCATGACCTATACTAACTAGCCTTGCACAAACATGGAAAATAATGACTGCAGGGGCAGGAAGAGAGGAAATGTTGGACTCCACATTTACAAGATTTCATCAAAAGAAAGAATTTTAAATAGCAAGAATGAATAGTGCAGATAAGGTAGAATTTACCTCAGAAAAATGTGATCTATATTGAAACTTTCAAAGAATATCTAAGGGGTAGTCAATTCTGCTCCATCCCACCCTACTGGAATTCACATTCTTTTAATGCCTATCACCTGTGGGGTGTCTAAGACAACTATACTGGACCACCTTCCTGAACCTCTCCAGGGTGAAGGCACAGCCAAAAACTTGTGCATCTCCAGTGTGCAGTGACGTATGACACAGAAGGAGGCGAGTGAATGCACAAAAGCAGCACACCAGAGATCTTGGGAAAGAAACCTATCCATTGTTCATGAGTCCCCCTGCCCCTCACTGGAATAAATTCTTTTGGGATACCTGGGAGAGCTTAAGATGGGTCGCTCTTCAGAATTTGCATGTTAGGAAGTAGAGAAATAAAAGGAGGATTTCAACAACAGGAAACTATACTACAGCCACAGACTAACACTTGTTCCTTTCTCACCATGATTTAGCAATTGGCCAGGAAAGCCTTTACATGTCTCCTGTGATACGTAAGTGTACCTGGTAAAAGTACAACCAAGCACTTGTGTAACTTAAGACTCTAAACACTTGAAGAACAATCATCTTATTTTGCTTCCTTTTCCACCAATGTTTAAGTGCTAGGTGCACAACACTGTTCAAAAATTTGTTAGTATGGGATACAGTTATGGCTAAGCTGTATATTCATGTGAAATTGCCTTAAAAGCTTGACGGCAATATGTGTTTCCAATTCCAACCTGTCAACTCAATGATCATAGAAGAAAAGCAGTTACCTACTTGAGTAAGTAGTAGTTGCATTAATCCTTGCATCACTTTAGCCAGATTAATAGCAGAAGGACTCTGTGGTGTTAGAACACAACACAGAAGTGAGTTATGTATAAAGGCTATACTACTCTCCTGCCCCCATTACAACCCAAGTGTGGAAAGGTGTAGTGGGAGCGTAGCATCAACAAACTTCTACCAGGCGCGGTGGCTCATGCCTGTAATCCTAGCACACTGGGAGGCCAAGGCGGGAAGATCACTTGAGGTCAGGAGATCGAGACCAGCCTGAGCAAGAAGGAAACCCAATCTCTACTAAAAAACAAACAAACAAACAAAAAAAACAACAGAAAAATTAGCTGGGTGTAGTGGTGTGCACTTGTAGTCTCAGCTCCTGGAGAGGCTGAGGCAGGAGGATCGCTTGAGCCCAGGAGTTTGAGGTTGCAGTGAGCTACGACATCACCACTGCACTCTACCCAGGATGACAGAGGGAGATTGTGTCTCAAAGCAAACAAACAGAACAAAAGAAAAACGAGGAAATCAGCAGCACAAGTTGGTATGATTTAAAAACCCCTTAAGCAGCTGAATTCCCTTACCCTTCTTAAATCATCCCACTTTGCAAAGACTAACAGGTGATTTGTGGTAGCACATTGTGGTTGCTACCATTTGATATGAAGCACAAATTCGTGACAAGTCTTATTCACTAATCAAAAGCTATGAGTAAACCATTCCCCACCCATTAGGAGGCTGGGGCTAGAGACAGCAGTCAGGGAGCTTCAGTATAAATGAGTCTCACAATCCTGGTTACCAGATTTGCCATATAAGCAGGCAAAAGGAGAAAACCAGCAGCAGCAGATTGGAGAGGGAATGAAATACCAAAGGGTAGTCTATTTGAACATACAGCACAGCTCACTCCTGGGAAGAGTTAAGCTGACTCAACCACTTTGTTCATATTGAACTATGTTCTCCTGCTGGCCATTGTTCCGTTTCCCCCAAATAGTCACTTCCTTCTTCTCTCAACATGAAATGACAAGCCGTAAATTAAGAAAAGTAACTTGAAATTATTAAGCTACTAAGGTCAGAATCCAAGTATCCGGAACTGGGGTGCCAATTGCACTGCTCTGCTATACCATTTACCACTTCTATACAACTGTTTGCTGAGTCTCTATCTATACCCCAACCTTCAGCATTTTCACTGGAGGGAGGTCCCTGGGGCTCCTGACAGAATTCAAAGGATAGTGTTAATGAGATTTTCCCCAGCACTATTTCTTGCCTCCAGAATTTTAGAGTGCTGCCTTTCTGTCCCTGGGGCTGGAATGTTTACATCAGGTGGCTTTTTACTCCTTCTGGACTCTTCAGTAGTAGAGCAGTATGTAGAAAATCGTGCCACCTTGGTTGCTCATTGCTAGTTATGTTATTCCAGAAAAGGAGTCATATTCTAGGATGCTTTTGAGACTCTGACACAAAGTAGCTTGAAGCACCAAGAATAAATCCAGGAACAGCACAGTGAAGAATATTTACCTGAGCAGGCACCAATAGGAGATGAATAAATGTTGCTGAACAGAAGGGTTTTCCCAGAAAAGTCAACTATACCATCAGAAAATTAAGCTCCTACTAGAGTACATGCTTTCCAGAACATTTTAAAATAAGTCAATGTGACCATCAGATTTTATACTAAAAATAAAACAAATCAAATAATTTTTTAATAAAAAAGGAAAGCCATTAAGTTTAGATTCTACCATGTCCCATAAAAGCTCTACTTCTGGGAAGAGAACAATGATGATGCACATAATTCATAATCTACTTCTTGGCTGGTCCAAAGGTAGCGAGTTACCTCAACTGATTGCTCACCGTCAGTTACAAATCGAACTCCTACTCTTTCCCCTCTTCTTACTACTGCACTTGACTAGGCTTTGAAAAAAATAAAAATAAAATAAAAAAAGACATAAACCATTTCTTGCTGTAAAACACTGGAAAGCAGACAACAACGAATTATAGAAGTGATCTCTGCTGAACAAGGAGACATATTATCACACAGTTCATCCCTTTCAGATAGTAAAGGCCATTCTGGATATCTGTAGACAGCTGGTTTTCACTCAGTGATTTTTTCCAATGCTTAGTCAAACCCTAATTATTTTAAAATGGCTCAGCTACTACCTGGAATTATGTATGTCTAGTCTAACATTCTCTAAGACAAACTGGGATTCAAACTCAAATACAAGCTAAACTCTTTCATCATAAAGATAAAAATTTTAAGTATTTTTCAAGAGCTCTGGTTATAAGGAACAGCCTATAGTTTCATTGCAACTCCAATCCACATAAAAAAAAAGGACTCTAGAGTTTATGGAACCTTCTTTTGCTAATTTTTTTCAGAAGTTGAATACAAATCAAAGAGACAAAAATCAGAGCAATGCCAGAAAGAAGCAATATTTGATTCCTCTCTCTTCTTCCCAAATACCTCACATACTAATGCAAAAACAAAAAAGAAAAACTCAGCTTCAGCGGTGTGTACAATTGAGAATCTACTTTGAAGATTTCTTTTCCTATTTCCTACTGTAATTAGTTCTTAAAAATAATTCACAGACTCGTTTAAGATTCCTGTAAAAAGGAGCATCTGGTCTCCCGTCTTTAAGTCCGCATAACAAAATAATATGCTAGCAAAACACACATAGTAAAATCCTAAAAATGTGGATACCACCGACTTGACCTAGAATCAAGTTTCCTCCCTGCCGTTCCATGTATCATCTTCTTTTCATACTTCCGCATTAGGAGACAAGGATAAGCAATAATTGTTACTTCCAACATCACCAAATCCACCTTTCCAAAAGCACATATTTTCAGGAGTTTTTAAAAAGTACCTGATAATGTTGTAACTCAGTAAAGTATTTTTGTGCAATTAAAGCATTAAAAGCATCAGCCTGTTTTATTTTGTGAGAAGTTTATTGAACAGTATTCAAGACTTCATCTTTATAAACAAAAACCTCTGCTGAATGATGCCAAGGCAGCATTTGCTGGCAATGCTGTGGCCACACTGGCAATGAGCCATTTTATTGTGTTTGGTTTCTGAAGTTTGGACTACTGTTGAACTGCCAGGTCCAAAAATTTAATGTGGCAATTTTGCAAGGGTGGGAAATAATTTTTAAAGTGACCACCACCAGAAATTCTTTCAAAAAGACTTAACTAGCAGCAATTCTACATTTTCTTGTTTTTCAAGTGTTCTTAAAATTGATGAGTGGGTTTTATTATTACACACTCACCCCACACCTGTACATAATCAGAATCCAGTTAAAGGAAGTCAGAGTTTAAGGCTTTCATGAATCCTTACTTTTATGCGAGGTAACCATTTCCACCTAAAAATGTATATGTTTGCTTACTTCCATACAGTCCTAGCTTTTCATCCAGTGGTTAAGACTGACTTTAGCTACGTTGAATATTATTATCTGAAATTTCAAATACAAGTTTCCTAACGGAATTTTCATTGTTGATGATGCTTTGACAACTTGGAGTACAAGCTAGAAACTATATTTCACTTAACACTGTGGAGCATTAAAAAAAAAGCCACTAATAATTGTAATCCAAACTATGTGTAAACATAGAACACACCTCCAAATTATGCTTGTGAACTAAATGTTTCACTAAAGTTCAGAAAAGTTTACAAATTTGCTTATTTATAAAATACATTTGTAGATTTCTCTAATCCTTTAAACCAAAAGAAAAATGA
Organism: Lepilemur ruficaudatus; assembly: GCA_963574885.1. Lineage (NCBI taxonomy): Eukaryota > Metazoa > Chordata > Mammalia > Primates > Lepilemuridae > Lepilemur > Lepilemur ruficaudatus. Next base: position 78,803 of record CAUYRT010033803.1, read on the forward strand.
ACACCAATTAAAACTCAGAAGGGAAAGGAAAAAATTAAACCTAATGGAAAAGATTTTCTCCCATTAATGTCAGTCACCAAATTCGGACAATAAAATTTACACATAAAATTGAAAATACCATGATAGTGTTTACAAATGCACACAACTTTGAGCAAAGCTTTACAAATCCTTAATACCATACAAAGCAAGTGAGAAAATAATGTAAATTCATTTCCACCCCAAACCTAGTTCCTAGGAGAAAATTTACCTAGGAAGAGAGGTATGAATAGTTTCACAGAACACATTTTCAAGAATATTTTTTAAACTGAAACTCCGATGCCCAGAACAAGATAAACAGTATGCTTAGCAGTTAGCACTATGTTAATAAGTCTCAGATACACAAAAATCAAGTTCCAGAGGGCAAAGCATTTAATTACATTTCACAACGAGAAGCACTGTTGTGATTCAACGAAATATGAAACATAGTTCTCTCCAGTTTCTACACAAACCACTATTTTCTTAATTTATTTAATTCAATGAACAATGCAATCAAGTTTTCCTTTTCAGCATTTATCTAAGATGTAGAAATAACAAAGTAGTTGCAATAAAGTATATGAAATATTTAATAAGAATGTACGAACACATAACCAAAATAAATTGTGAAAAAAGATAAAAAACTTTCATCTTCAAACAACCCATTTTTCTAAAATGAAAATAGTCAGCTTTCCAATGGGGAAAATATCTGTGGTTGAAATAAGACTCCCAAGCAGCACTGAAGTTTTTTGCATTGTCTTTGGAATGAGAAATGATTACTTAACAGAAAACTTAAATGTAACAGCATATACAAACATTGCTTAAATTGAGGAGGCAGTATCTAGTGATCTGTGTCAAACGAAATTTGTATTCATGAATTATCAAAAGACCCACAATGCAGCCACCTCTTTTTTGAGACTAAGTAATCCTTTCTTTAAACAAAAATCCTGTACTATCAATCCTCTAGAAGTGTAGTGATGAAAACGCTTTCATATCTTATCACACAAATGAAACTGTTGCCAACTCTTAACTCTAAATTACACAACACTGTATTTCAGTGTTCCACTAACTTGCAACACCAAAAAGGCACTACATATATATAATATATATTTTAATAGGAAATACTTCTTTTAAAAGGCTGACCCTTTTGTAAGTACACTGATTCGTAGGAAATGTTGGGAATGTTTCAAATCAAGGCAAGAGGGCCATGTAAAACATAAAATTTGTTTTTCATGATATCTCAACCACCTTCCATTTTGTATGTTTATAATATAATGTGACACATCTTTAGAGTATTTTAACTCAGGAAAGTAACCCTAATTAGAGAGCCTTTGTGGCAGTGAACAGGACGTTGTAAATGTCTTCATGACAAGGACACTTACCAACCAGAACCCATGTGGTCCCTCCTGCCCTAGTGTCCTGAATACCAAAGAAAAGAGTATGAACGGGCAAGGAGTTTCAATTTGCTCCCCTTGGCAGCTGTACTTATACTCCGTATGAAGAATTTCTGTAAACAGGCTCCTGATCAAACAACTACACCAAAAAGCCTCCAAGTAACAGGATTAAACGCATCATCAATCTATGAACCAACTTAGAAATCTTTTATTCTATAATACTATTGCTAACAAAGCTAACAATTTCAACTTCAGTTTTAAAACCCTTGATACAATAATGCTCTTTCTTATGAATGGACCCCTCTTTGTTTTCTTAAAGGCCAAAATTTCACATAAATTGGGACAGAAGAAAATTGTTAGAACAATTAGTCCACAATGGACAGGACTTCAAATCAAGCATCTTAAACGCTGATTATTAAAAGTGGCTTCTGGTTTTTGATCCCATCCAAACAACATGAACACTTTTTAAACCGACTAAACTAAAACTTGACGGTCAAACCAAAAGGCTCTGGTAAGTAAAGGACTCCATAGTTTATTTTTATGGCAAGTCTTATTCCACACAGTTCTAAGTGTGACATCAAAGTTCAAGGTTATAGCACAAACCACGTGTGGAGTTTTATATTTAGGAAAAAACACCAACAGTTCTGCTCATTTACAAATGAATCAATTACGTAAACAAAGCAGCAACTTCTGAAGCAGGACTGTCTGTACAGCAAGGACCCTCAAGAAGCAATAAAGGTACATACAATGAATCTGTATACAGAGATTTTATTCAATTTTTAAAGAAAATGAGGACTTTAGACAAAGCTTTACCCTATAACAAAGCAAATCTGTCCAGCTTTAAACCAAATTCCGAGAGTAGCCAACTTCTATTTTTCAGCAGCTGGCAAGAACACCCTCAATGAGCTCTACTTTCTATTTTCTTCATCCCATGTGGTATTAAACAAAACCAATCTAGACTCCTTGATAAGCGTCACGTGGTCATTTGAGTTTTACAAATGGTTTCTCTAATGGTATGCCAAAATCATTTTTGTGTTCTCTCCAGATAGCTTTACTGTAACATACAGCAATGTTTATCCTGGTAGTGAGTCTTCTGTAAACAGTCAACCAACGCTCTATGTTATGGAAACCAATCTATATGCAATTGAAACAATCCACAGGTTCTAACCTGGAAATACTAGGAAAACAATCTGGATGCATTAATCACAGCAATATGAAAATCTATCCTATAAAGAACTGATGTGAATGGCTACCCTAATACAAGTTTTACTTTTCTTGAGCCTATAGGCCTGTCATTTAAGTCAATGACAGCAGCTGTAGCTTCATCCCGAGACTCGAAGGCCACCATGGCTTCACCTGTGGGCATACCTTTTTCATTGTATTTTAAACACACTGAGCCTGGGATTACTTGATAACCATAAAAGAAATCTAAAATCTCATCAATAGACACAGTAAAGGGCATGTTCTGCACTTTAATTACTGTTGGACCTGGTTTTCCAGAACTAGATCCAAAACCAGGGGGACCACCAATATGGATTGGGCCAGGGCCAGGCCCAGGCCCAGGCCCAAAAGCTGGCGGCCCACTCAAATGCCCTGGGGCACTTCCAAGACCAGGAGGGCCACTTCCAAAACCAGGGGGACCACCTAAACTACCAGGGCCATTTCCAAAATTCTGAGGGGCCCCTCCAAAACCTGTTGGCCCACTTAAATTATTTGGTCCACCTCCAAAACCTGGAACATCCAGTCCTAGACCAGGCAAACCACTGTTTCCAACTGAAGGCATACCAGGCCTAGCATCACCAAAGGCCCCTCCTAATCCTGGAGGAGGTAGTGGTGGCCCAAAGGCATTTGACCCACCAAAATTACCAGGAAAGTTAAATGGAGGCCCATTGTTGGCCTCCTTTGACCCTACAGTCAGGAAGGCATGCTCTTCACCTCCTGCACTGGGCATTCCTGCACCGGGCATTCCTGCACCGGGCAGGCTCGCACCAGGCATTCCCGCACCGGGCATTCCAGCGCCGGGCAGTCCTGCACCGGGCATTCCAGCACCGGGCATTCCCGCACCGGGCATTCCTGGTACTGCAGGATTACCTGGCACAGGCATCTTTAATCCCTTTTTTCCTTGGGCAGGGGGATTTTTCTCGATCTCTCTCATATCTTCTAGGGTCACTATGTGAACAAAAGCTTCTCTCCCATTAAGTTTTTTACGGTGTAAGCGTTCAGACTTACGTGCATCATCTTCATTTTTAAACTGAACCAATGCCTGTCCTAGACCTTGCCCATTGTTATCAACAAGAACATGTACAGCATTTTCATCCACTGGAATTCCTTCCAGGAACTGAAGAACATCCACCTTGGTAATGCTGAATGGAATATTTGTAATGTGGGCACAGACTTTGGCAGAGTTGACATCCCCCTCTGTATTTAATATCATTTCCCTCTGGTCATAGCTGAAGTTCTGCAGTCTTTTTCGAATCATATCTATCTTTTCTAGCATACCTTTCTTAGTAATTGGATGAACTTGAATAAAGCGATTGCCCATGTATTGTTTGTGACGACACAGAGCAGCCTTATAGTCAGCCTCATTCCTGAACTCTACAAAGCCTTCACCAGTTGCTTTCCCATTGGGTCCATAAGCTATATAAATACTATCTTCCACAATATCCAACTTTTTAAAAAAATCAATGACATGTTTGTTTTCTGCTTCAAATGGTAGCCCTTTCAAGTAAACACAAAACCCAGCCTCATGTGGTGATCTTGACCTTGACCTTTTCTGTCCACTGGGTGATTTTGACCTAGGAAGTGTCTGAGGAGGGGGATGCGTTTGTCCAGAAGGTCCTATATTTTGCTTAAAAGTGATATGGCCTCCAGCAGCTACCCACTGTCTTTCTGTGGCAGGGCTAACTTCCACATAGCGTTGAATCATCAGCATTCTGTTTCGTTTCAAAGCTTCAAATGTATCTTGAGGGGAGAGAAACTTAACCAATCCATTCCCATTATTTCGACCTACATGATCTTTCAACAAATGCACTGCATCGACACGGAGCCCGTGGAAAAAATCTCTGACATCATTTTCCATTGCAGAAAAGGGCATTCCATGCACACTGACATAGAGATCATCAGGGTTGATGGGAAGTGGCTTCACACTGTTTTGAGAGTTCATCTGGATAGGGTTAACAGGATTCAATGGACCCAGAAACAAAGGGTTCAGGTTACTGTTCAGATTCATAGGTGCTCCAGAGCCATTCATTCCAGCAGGCAGAGGTGCCACAGGTGGTGGATTCAAGGGCGGCATGCCCGACATGGGTGGCAGTGGGGTCATGGGTGGCACAGAAGGGACTGGGGGAATTGGGGGCACAGGAGGCACAGGAGGCATTGTAGGTACTGGAGGAGGAACTGGTATTGGGGGAATGGACGGCATCGGTGGTAAAGATGGCATCGCTGGGATTGGAGGAATTGGTGGCGGTGGGACCGTGTTCATTGGAGAGGCTGTACTTGGAACAGTCGAGCTAAAGGTTGGACTCCCAAAAGAAGGCCCCATATTTGGAGGAGCTGTTCCTATGCTGGCTGTGGAAAATGTCTGTATGTTTTTGTTGCTTTCATGAACAGAAGTGGTGGTAGTAACTACACTGGGTGAAGGATTATTAAAGTTGGGTACCGTTGTAGGCAAGTTTACCCTGCCACTCATTCCTGAGCTAGGTGGCGGTCCTGATCTACTAGCATTTGCTGGTGGTATATCTAAGTTGGCAGTTTCAAAACGCCTACGACTCAGTTCAATCATATTCTGCATTTCCGTTTTACTACTCAACAACAGTGTTACTTTTGACCCTTTAATTGTACCACCTGTGCGCATCATACCAAGCCTTGCATCTTCATCAGTGGCAAAAACGATGAAAGCCTCACCCAGTTCACCCCCTACAATATGCACGCCCCCATCAGGGATGGTCAATCCAGAGAAGAAGTGGCGAATGTCCATGGTCCCCGCCACAATTGGGAGACCTTGCAAACGGATGACCACAGCCATGCTGCGCTGAAACCACACACACCTGCAGATGAGAAAAGGCAACGGCCAGGTCAGACTCCTGTTTATCATACCAAGTTTTTAGCTACAAGAATGACCAGCTACCATATTAGGCCCTCAAATATTCTCTTCAAGCTATCAAAGGCAATGTCTTTCTTTAATTTAGATATTCTATAAACTGAACATTACATGCCATTTACAATGTAAAACCTAGACAATTTCAACTTCCACAAGGCATTAATTCTGGAAACAATTAGCAGTTCAGTCCCAAGACTCAAAAGACTCAGGAAAAAACAACTGTAGGATGGTAAAATCACCACATACATCACATCATTCAGACCACTAATCATTCAGAAAGATTTAAAATAAACGTGTAAGTCATATCAGGAAACAAAGTTTAACAATCTATAGGGGAAAAAACACGTAAAAGGATGCATTGAAGTTAACGTTTAAAATTGGTTTAGCATCTTCCCTATACACTTGATACTTTCATAGACTTATCAAAGTGTGTGTTTATAAAGCTCAGTTTCAAAATGCAAAAGAAACAAAGCTAGAATACTAATGAATTACAAATAATACTTAACACTAAAGTAGATTCAAATGAGAACTGATTCCGTACTTCATCCTAAACCCTTTAAATCTGCCTTACAGCTTTATATTAAATAAAACCACATGTGGATTTATCATAAACAGGGTTAATACATACTAAGAAGCCAAAAGAAATACTGAATAGCCAAAATCTGAGTTATCTATGTTCATTGCCCCCAAAGTAGAACCTGGTTATAGTGCCATTCACTGTGATTGTTTTATTAAAACTCGGGTCCAATGACTCATACTCAAACCCTCCATTTAAAAAAAATTTAGTTTTGTTTTCCCCCTAGGGGAGAGCTGACAATAAAAAGGAGGTATTTTCTGTTTTTATTTTAGAAGAACTAGGGTGTGAACTTTACTCAGTGGTTGTTGCAGTCTCTGACCCTATGTAATTCCTGTGGGATATCTGGTTGCTAACTGATCTCCTTAGATATCGTCTATTTTGATTTAAACAAAAAAGAAGTTTCTCTTGAATTTCAGCATTTCAGTTCTAAGGGCTTCTAAGAGCAAATGCAAGGGCTAACCTATAGAAAATGACAAACTAAATTCTTGGGATTGGAAAAAATATTACTTTGAAATTAATGTGGTCAACAACATTTGGTGTTTTCTAAGCCATCTTAAAAATCAACTTTTAAATGTAAGCCTATTAAAATGGCTCTGTGACCTCCAGTAAGTTATAAATTATTTAAGATTTGGTTTTATTACTTCTCAAGTAAGAATATTAGAAAGGGCAAGGTTTCCTGCTATAAGTACTAAGAATTCTGAAACTCCATGACAGCAGTTCTTTAATGTCAAGTACTATGTGAATACTAATTCAATGCAACAAAGTCTATAATTATATCTCAATATTATGATTGTTGTTTACAAAAGAGAAATATATTGTTTGGCTCTGACAGTTTTATTACACACTCATACACAAAAATAAAAGCCACCTTCAAATTTAATACAGAAAAGATGGACTGGCAAACAGAAAATGCTCTTTGTGAGATGATCATAAAACACTGGAAATATGGGGAGGGTGGAGAAGCTTTTCATTTATGGACTGTAAGAGTCAACAAGAAAAATTAACACTAAAAAATTAACATTGTATCAACAGACTCTTTTCTCCTTATTTACTATTTAGCAGCCTATAAGGAAGTTCATCAGAAGTTTCTAAGTCATTAAATCAAATTTGCATTCCTTACTGAATCTAGAATATGTGGCCATATGCAAAACTGAGATAGCATTTCTGTTCAACTTTTAACAATGCTTAATCATTTTGTATGGGGGGAATATCATGGGCACTCCACGTACCAAAACAACTTGAGAGAGATATATTAGTTTGCATTGGGACAATAAATAGGAACTTGATATAGTCCCAAGAACACAAAAATTAAACACTGGGCTTAAGTGACATACACAGTTAAGTTTTTAAACCATTTTCTGTTGAGTAGGGATTTTCTCAAAGTCTGTACAAGGTACACATGAAAGCATGCTATTGAAAATGTGCCTCAGATTACCAGCTAGAAAAGAGTTGAGTATTAAACCAAAGTAGAGCACAAGACTTATTCTTAAAGCCACCTGAAGAGGAAAAGTTTTCAGGGTCTGAAAAATATGAAATAACATCTGCTATTCTGCTACTAAGTAACTGTTTCACAGATAAATCATTTCAACCTATCCTGAGCCTACATTAGAAGAGGGTTAGATTCCATTTGCTAAGGATCCATCTGAAGTCTAAAACTGGTACTCTAAAACATATGACCCAATATCTTTACTTACACCTCCAGAGAATATAAAATAACCATAAACAAGCACCTGTATATGTAATTAGTCTAAAATGCTGAGGAATAAAACAGCTATTTACTGACTAACAATCAGGAATGCAGCAGAAGAAATGCATCCATATAAAACTGACCCTAAAAGGAAGCAACAACCGTTCAAGGTATCCAATCCACCCCTCCCCCATCCCTCAGATAAACTTGTTAAAAAAAAACCACACACACAATTTAGTTACTACACACAATTTCATGTTTCTTAATAAGCTATCTCATTTTATTTTGTATAAAAAACTCTCTATTCAAAATCTCTTACCTGATAAAACAAGAGATGTATTTTCTTAACAAGAAGTAGAGGCCAAGTCAATCCTGTGGGCAACCAATTAAAACCAACTTTTAGACTGCAATAGAGAATAAATGGAGGCAAAAATCAATGCAGGAAACACAATACAACACTCACAGGCCACACTGAACTGTACATTATGAAGGCGAGTCTGAAACCACCAGAGTACTTCATTAGAAAGCATATTAAAAAAAAAAAAAAAAGGAAAGCTATGAACCAAAATCCCACATGTGCTTTTTGCTTGGTATTGCTTTCAAATTTGAGTATGTCTCAAAATATTTAAATATTTACATACATCAAGAATATGTCAGAAATTAGCCCAAAAATGAATCAATTGAAAACTAAACAGTCATAAAGCTCAGCTTCACAGCTAGTCATTGCTTCTACCACTTGATGATTAAACCAGTCCAGAAAACTCTGTAAAACGAGTCTATTTCCCCAGATTCTCACCAAAGTTTTGATGAAAACGCACAAGTTTGCACAATAACAATTCCTGGACAAACTAAGTCATCAATTCAAGGATACTCATGGAAATTATTGCAAGCACACTTTCAATTCCTTTGCACCAAAATAGCATCAAATATCACAAAAAAAAAATGAAGTAAAAGTTCTGGCTATAAAGACTATTTCCATTGGCGTTCAAACTATTAAAGAAAAGTGTTTTTTCTTCTACCAGGACAACAGTTTCAAAAAAAACCTCGTTTTAAAAAAATCCCTAAAAATGTCTGGCACAGTAAGAGTATTTCCTCAAGTAAAAACAGGTCACTCATCTTTGACTAGAATTTCTTCCACAGTGGTAAAGTTATGAACAATTCACAAGCAATATATATGACCAAATGACTAATTCAGAGAAAGAGCGCAGAAGAAAACTGTCACTGTTCAGTATTAAGATTATCAATAGAAAACTATTTATCCAAATGATGCTTTATTTTAAACTAATACTTTTCAAGATCAAGATACTAGTGAGCTTAATAATCACCACCAAAAGGTAAAACATATTTCAAAAACTCTAAGTGTTATTCCAAACTTTAAAAGACAAGCTAAACATCCTCTAGTCAACTACTCAAAAATGACTAAGGAACAATGAGACCGTTTAGCCACAAAAAGCTATGCAAATGTCATCAACACACTTTCAAAAGCCCAGAGCATTACATAAATCTAGCGTAATTACACCTGAAGAGTCTAAACACTCAGCATTTAAAAAGGCACATCCAATCGTTTATCTCACTGGTCACAAAGGGAGATGTGAAACAGCAAAAGCTTGCTTCAAAGTAAAGCAATGAGGAAGAGCATGAATTATTGCAGTATTTACGTACAGGTTTACTCTAGGAGCCACAGAACCAGGGTAATTTTCTAGTTAAGCGCTTGTGATAAACATGTGATCCCTAGTGGAGACTCCAATTCAAAGGGTCTGGTATAGGGCCAGGGCATAGGCTCTGAATATAGGGGAAACAAGTTCCTCAGCCTCTTTCCTTCCAGGCCAGGGTCAACCAGCTAAAAACTCAAACGGAACTCACCAGGTCTACTCTCAAAAATTTCTATAAGGTTACCTGAACTTACTTGAAAAGCGAAGAAACTTCCTATTCCATACAGCAAGGTAGAAAGGCCCAGCTGAATTTGGCAAATGCCTAGTTCAAGCTTTATGTGTTCAACTTAAAGCACAAAATCAATCCAGACATATATTTGCGATTCTCTTCTATTTCAGCAAAGAGGAAGCCCTCCTCTACCCCATACCAAGGAAAAATATGCAGGAAGTTGAAGCTAGAGGTCAGAACTTCACAACCCTTGGTATTATACTTCTTTGTTCAAAAGAGAAAGGTAAATGGAAACAGAACTGCAGTGCTTTTATTTCTTTTGACACCTCATTTTGTAAAGATCACAATAATTTAACAGAGACATCACTGTTTTCCAGGAACCTATGCATTCCTGTGTTCTAAATGTCAGCTAGCAACTGAATGCAGGATTCCAAAATGAAAAATCCACCCCACTGACCTTAAGCTTTGGTGAACTTTAGAAGGATAAAACTGAAATAATTCTATACAATAAAACATTTAAAATACATATTTTATCTACAGATAGAGCATAATGGTAGGGAAGGAGAAAATGGGCCTGATTTGCCATTAAATCCACTGATATATTTTAGAAGATCTAAAACAAGAAGCTTGCGTTGGTATGTTTTCCATTCATGTTACAAATTAGTCATAACATAGAGGCTTTGCTTCAGCTTGACAAATACCAGATAAGTGAACAAACTACAAATATCTGCTACAAAAATTTAGCATGTTATAACACAGACTTTATCACTTGGAATTTCAGAATAAAATGACAACGAACCTCTTTATCAAGAAGTCAAGGCACAAACTAGAACTTAACAATGTCCACTCTTCATCTGGTAATAAAACACCCAAAAGTGAACTTTAACTTTGTTCAGTCATCAGTCTTTAATTGACAAGAACGAGGGTACAGCAGAGCCAGGTTCTTCAAAGAAACAAAAAACCAGCAACCCCTCAAACGTTCACCTCAGAAATGAGCAATAATCAATTGCAATGGGCACAATGCTATAAGTGGTATAATCACATTATGATAGGCATTATGAAACAACCAGATTCATCCACCTGATTTTGTCTCCCATCCCCAAAATGGAATACATTTCAGATTCTGGGATCATTCTTAATTAAAAAATTCTTCTGACACCGGATGGAGATACATCCCTTTTATAATGCATTACTCAATTTTCCCATTAACTTCTATTCAGTACTCAAAGGCAGCAAATCAGAAGACATTTCTAAATGAGGTATTCCTCTACCAAGAAGATTTTAATATTATTTTTCAATCCCCCAGAATGCCAACAAAAATACCTTGTTATTATTTAAACTTAAAAGCAAAACTATTACTTCTAACCCAACCAACCACATTCACCCTCACTGTGGCTTTAAGACTTAAAAGCTGGCTTTAAACTTAATTAACTAAACTCCATGCAAACCAAAAGGTACATGCGTGTTGGTAGTAAAACATGATAAAACTATAATTTAGATGAAAGTAGTTTTCTGTTTAGTTGACCTAAAACATTTAACAGTATTCATTTACTCTACAAACATTACACACTTGCAGGCCAGGCAAAAAGTTATAAAACTGGACAACAGTCTCTGCATTTTAGCGAGGGATATTCAAAAACTTTTGTGCAACCAGTTACTGACAGTTCTTTCCTACAGTATCTACAGAAAAAAACACTCATCCACACTTGAATGAGGGAGTGGCTTTCTGCAAGATGGAATAAAAACAGTATCAAATTGTCAACAGATTCCAGCACCTGGAACACACAGGCCCACAAAATCACGTTTCGCATCCAAAAACTGTACCAACAACTCCCAGACTCTCAATATGCGGTCATGAAAATATTTTACATGTCAAAGAATGGGAAAGAAGCCTAAAGTGTACTGGTATTAACACATAACGATATGTTCCAAGTAACTACAACAATGGTTTCTAAAGCATCACATTTTTCACCTAACAGATTTGAACGTTAAAAAAATTAAAATTATGCATGACAGTCCATAAACAAAGTAATCAACATTTAACCGAACATATGAAAGTGATATAAAAATGCATTCCCTGTTTCATTAAACTGCCCAATTAATACATACTAAGCACATCTTCATTAACTTTTATGTAAACATGCCAAACATTTCATTTTCTTCATAAATTACCATAAAGTTATTTGAACCACTTGTAACAGTTCTTCCCAATTTTTAAAAAAACAATTCTTGGAAAATGCCATAACACAACTACTTTCTACTAAATCCAGAAATCCTCCATTCGAGCAAAACTACCAAATTTCAAAACAAGTACAACCAGTATAGTATTTCTATAATTAAAAAAAAAAAGATTTCCCTACAGGTCCAGACTTGAAGGATTTTTTCCAACTGCAAATGCTCTGAAATGCATTAACAATATACACTAGTTAACAAGGTCCCAACAAGCAATTCTTGTTGCTAAGACCGCATTTTACAAAAATTACACCATTTCAAACCATTCAAGCAAGCAGCTCTAAGAGAAACTCCAGTCACAAGCCTCTTCCTTCAACTAGCCTTCGCTTGCCATCACTTTTTCAAGTTACATTAACTAGAATCACCCTATCAATGAATAATACAAAATGGTCCCTGTCAACCACCCCAATTTACATTAGGCCATCTCTGGGAATCTAGGAGCCAAGGTGAGTTTTAGGTCCCAGAAATCTCTTAAGCCTGCAATTCTTAATACACACCACCCAGCTGAATGTTTAGCACTTAATAACCCTGAGTAACCTTCATCGAAGCACCTCAAATTTTTCACTATACAGCACACGCTGGAGGCATACAAAAAGTCCACAAGCTTTCAACCCAGCAGCTAAGCCTGCTGCACTAGTGTCCACCCTCGTCACTAACCTGTAGCTCCTCAAAGGCCCGCCCACCCACTGCACGTGGCTGTAGACTAGCGCAGCCAACCTTCAGACAAACTCATTTAACTCTACATCAAAAGCACCCACCCTCTACATCCCACCGACCTCGTCCTCCTTCAGTACCGGAGGCTCCACTCCCTAGGGAGTCGTAAGGGTGCAGCTCATAGCAGCCCCTTCCCTTCTTGGGGACCAAGTGCCTGGCATCTTACTACAATTCTCATGCCTCCGGAGGCTTACTCATACCCCACTTTTCTGCTTCAGAGGCTGCTTCTCAAACTGCCACACCCAGGAGAGTAAGCCCCTCCCCAGCATGGGCAATGGAAGCATCTCCCTGCAACCCCCTCTACCTTCAGGCCACGAAGGCGGCCGCTTCAGAGACTTCCTTCCTGGACTCACTGCAATGTACCGACTACAGCTTCCTCCCCACAGGTGTGTTCGGACTGTAGCCCCTTCTTTTGCTGGTAGGCCACAGGGGCCTCCTTTCCATTCTGGGTTGAGGGAACGTCCTATTATCTCCCCCACTTCGGAGCACAGAGGTGTAGGTATCAATCTTCCCCATTCGGGAAGTAGGCGTATTTTCTCTGCAGTTCCCGTTAGTTTGCAGGCCGATAGGCCACCCAGATCTGGCCTCCTCCCTCTCTGAAACCAAGGGGGCGTCTTCGCTATGGCCTCGTCCCCCCTTCGGTACGCAGGCTCATTCTCTCCTGCGCCTGCCTTGCATCCTCTCAGATCTCGACGTAAGTAGCACCCCAGGTCCCCCGCAGCCCTGCCCCGTCCCTTTGTGTGGGGCGCTCGCTGCGGCGGGCTCGGAGGCCTCCGAAGGCCCCGCCCCGGGCCACCAAGGGGCGGCTCGAGCCCCGCACAGCCCCGCCCGTGCCGGGGCTGCGGGAGTCTTACCGGGGAGAGCTGCGCGGCACCAGAACCCAGACCCGAGTTACCCCCCGCGCGAGTGCCTCCGCCCCGCGGCCGACAGCCCCAGCCCGAACGGCTTCCCGGAGCCCACCGCAGCCAACACCTCCTTCGCTGCTTCACAAAATGGCCGCCGGCCCGCTCAGCGGCTCCGCGTTCCAGAAGGGGCGGGACGGAGTGTGTTGCGTCACGGGGATGCGCAAGCGCGGTGAGGTTCTTAGGCAATCTCCCGGAAGTTGCCGATGTTTGTGGTTTGAGGGGCTTTCATTCCCAAATGCATGGGACATTTGCGCAGGAAGCTAGACCTTGGGCGAATGGCGCTGCTCGGTGGGATGAGTGCCGGCTCGGGCCCTCTCTGCGGGACTTTTTGCAAATTGCTTCACTTCTTTTAGCCTCTGCGAAAGGAGGGAAATTGTGCCTATCTCTTAGAATTGAGGATTAAATGGACCACAAAGTGGTGCCTACTTCCGCCTGACAAAAGAGCCAAAACCTGATTCTTTTTTTCCACTTAAAAATTTAAATCCAGGCCTGGCGTGGTGGCTTACACTTGTAATCCTAGCACTCTGGGAGGCTGAGGCGGGAGGATCGCTCAAGGTCAGGAGTTCGAAACCAGCCTGAGCAAGAGCAAGACCCCGTCTCTACTAAAAATAAAGAAATTAATTGGACAACTAAAAATATATAGAAAAAATTAGCCGGGCGTGGTGGCACATGCCTGTAGTCCCAGCTACCTGGGAGGCTGAGGCAGGAGGATCGCCTGAGCCCAGGAGTTTGAGGTTGCTGTGAGCTAGGCTGACGCCATGGCACTCTAGCCCAGGCAACAGAGTGAGACTCTGTCTCAAAAAAAAAAAAAAATTAAATTCAGGAAGCCTTACCCATCCTAACCCCTCCAAAGCTGCACTTTAGTATTTTATTATAGAAAAAACTGTTCTCAAGCTGCTTTGGTCCAAGCTCCCAAACTCCACTCCCCCTGGCTGTACACTATGCTGATGAATGTCTCCATAACTGACCCAGTCTTCAAAGTCACAAAGTGAGGAGTATACAGAAGAACCAAATCAGGGCCTAAATTCTCACAACTCCACCAAGCTTTTGGGAAGATTAGAGTGGCAGACTTGGTGCTAACCCAATATGCCAAAAACAGCAAATTGAAATTGCAGGCCACACTTTTAAACCAAACCAGTAGTTTTTATATACTCATTGTGGGTATACCACAGTCCATTAAAAACAAAACCTATTCAAGCCTCCCACTGCTAAATTTGATTGGCTTTAAAATAAAAAAATAAAAGCTAAATGCAATGTGGTATCAGGGTTGGATCCTCAAATAGAAAAAGTACATTAGAAAAACTAGTGGGAAAAAAAAAGAATAAAAAAGAGAAAAACTAGTGAAAGCTGAATAAAATCTGAAGTTTAATCAATACTAATGTACCAGGCCAGGTGCGGTGGCTCAGGCCTGTAATCCTAGCACTCTGGGAGGCTGCGGCGGGAGGATCGCTCAAGGTCAGGAGTTCAAAACCAGCCTGAGCAAGAGCAAGACCCCCGTCTCTACTAAAAATAGAAAAAAATTGGCCAACTAAAAATATGTAGAAAAAATTAGCTGGGCATGGTGGCACATGCCTGTAGTCCCAGCTACTTGGGAGGCTGAGGCAGAAGGATCACTTGAGCCCAGGAGTTGGAGGTTGCTATGAGCTAGGCTGATGCCACGGCACTCTAGCCAGGGCAACAGAATGAGATTCTATCTCAAAAAAAAAAAAAAAAATACTAATGTACCAGTGTTAGTCTCTAAATTTTGAAAGTGTACCATAGTTTTATGTCAGATTTTAAAATGAAATGATGGATATATAATTCTGTACTATCTTTGCAACTTTTCAGTAAATCTAGGATTCTTAAAAAATAGGTTTATTAAAAAAAAGGTTATTTCATCTCCTCCTTCCCCTGTCCATCCACATTCACTATACTTTAGCCCAGTGGCTTTCAAATTTTTTTGAGACTCTGTCTCAAAAAAAAAAAACAAAAAACCATTTGCAACCTCGTATACACAAACATATAATAGAAATACTATTCTTAAAACATG
Source organism: Lepilemur ruficaudatus (assembly GCA_963574885.1). NCBI lineage: Eukaryota > Metazoa > Chordata > Mammalia > Primates > Lepilemuridae > Lepilemur > Lepilemur ruficaudatus. The sequence continues at coordinate 94,333 of CAUYRT010033803.1, forward strand.
TACAATGCACTCTAATTTTTTTTTTTTCTCTTTTTAGTACAAGTAACTACTCACCTGTGGTTCAGACCCACTGGAAAACTCTTGTTGCAATGAATGGCCTTCTCTTGGTTTCTTAAGCACATCATGCTTTGTTCTTGATGTTCCTTCTCATCCTGCACTCATCCCTGGATGGGCCATCACTGGCTCTTCATATTTTTGCTTAAGTACCACCTCAGTAAAGCTTTCCTAGAACACTCAGCATCATATGTTCTTCCCTGTTATTTCTTCTTACTACTTTATTTCTTTTGTAGCACTTATCACAATCTATAACATTGTTTACTTCTAGTTTTCCATCTCTCCACTAAAATGAAAACTCCATACAGGGTCCTTTCTGGTTCTCTTAACCAGTGTATTCCCAACACCCAGAACAAGTCTGGCTCCGGGCAGGCATTCAAATAACTTTTTTTTTTTTTTTTTGAGACAGAGTCTCACTGTGTTGCCCAGGCTAGAGTGCCGTGGCATCAGCCTAGCTCACAGCAACCTCAAACTCCTGGGCTCAAGCGATCCTCCTGCCTCAGCCTCCCAGGTACCTGGGACTACAGGCATGCGCCACCATGCCCGGCTAATTTTTTCTATATATTTTTAGTTGTCCAATTAATTTCTTTCTATTTTTAGTAGAGACGGGGTCTCGCTCTCGCTCAGGCTGGTTTCGAACTCCTGACCTTGAGCGATCCTCCCGCCTCAGCCTCCCAGAGTACTAGGATTATAGGCGTGAGCCACGGCGCCCAGCCCAAATAACTGTTGAGTGAAGAGATATGAAAG
>CAUYRT010033808.1:0-30757 GCA_963574885.1 Lepilemur ruficaudatus
CTCAGCTTGATACCAAAGCCAGGAAGCCAAGAAGGGACAAAATGAAAAAAGAAAACTACAGACCAATGTCCCTTCTGAATATATATGCAAAAATCCTCAATAAAATACTAGCAAACTGAATTCAACAACACTTCAAACTCAGAAATGGTGAAACTTTGGAGATTTGGCTTATATTTCTGTATCTTCAAGATACCAATTTCCTATGGCTCCTCTCCAAGCTCACCTGTAAACTTAGTCAACTGCTTATTTTTAATACTTTATGTGAAAGTGACTGACCTGTAATTAGCAGTGGTGGTTTTCCACAAATCAGGGAACAGGTGCTATAGCTACAAAAACAACGAAATACCTGAAAATAAATTTAACCAAGGAAGTGAAAGATCTCTACAATGAAAACTACAAAATACCAATGAAAGGAGTTGAAGGAGACACAAAGAAATGAAAGACATCCCATGCTTATGGATTCGAAGAATTAATATTGTTGAAATGACCATACTACCAAAAGCAATTTACAGATTCAATGCCATCTCTATTAAAATACCAATGTCATTTTTCACAGAAGTAGAAAAATCAAGTCTAAAATTTGTATGCAACCAAAAAGAGCCTGAATAGCTAGAACAATCCAAACCTGGATAAAGAAAAATGTGGTATGTATACACAATGGAATGCTACATGGCCATAAAAAATGAAATACTGTCATCTGCAGCAACATGGACAGAACTAGAGTCATTATGTTAAGTGAAACAAGCTAGGAATAGAAAAACAAACACGGCATGTTCTCACTTATAAATGGAAGTTTAAAAAGTTGATCTCATGGAGGTAGAGAGTAGAATGATAGTTACCAGTGGCTGGGAAGGGTGTGGGAGGGTGTGGGGGATGAAAAGAGGTTGGTTAATGGGTACAAACATACAGTTAGTAGAAGGAATAAGTTCCAGTGTTTAGTAGCAGAGTAGGATTACCATAGTTAACAACAATGTATATCTCAAAATAGCTAGAAGAGAGGATTTGAAATGTTCCAAACCTATAGAAATGATAATACTAGAGGGATTGGATACATTAAATGCACTGACTTGATTGTTATATATTCTATGCATGTAACAAAATACCTTATGTATCCCATAAAAATGTACAAATATTATATATCAACAAAACATTTTAAAAAGAATATAAACAGAAACTGAATTAGTTTTGCATTGTGCAGATTGCATACATGTAATTTTATATTATATATAAGGCTTAAAATGAAAATTGCATAAAATACTACAAGTCAGAATAAAAATAATATATGCAAAAGATGAACACAACTTCACTGTGAATATAACAGGCAGATATGAGCCTGGATATACAAAGACAAATGAATTTATAAATTTGATGATTTTGTATAAACAGCTAAAAAGAAATAGCAAAGAGAAATATCTAAAATTTGAATGTTACTGAATTCTTCATACATTTACTCCTACTTCCTGCCTATCATTTGCAGTTGAGTAATAGCACAAAGCCTTTGAAGCCATTTTCTAACACCATACAGTGACCTCTCTAATAAGCAGATTTTTTTTCACAATAAGCAAAAAGTAATTACTGTCATTATAAAGTTGATCATATTTGTCACCAAACAAAGAAAAGAGCCCCGACTGTAGGGCATCTTTCAAGGTTGCAGTCCTCATAGCAAAAATTATTACTAATGCTGAGAAGCATGTCAAATCAGTCAAAAAAGTTAAAGGCAAATGTGCTCAGAGAAAAAGCAGTACAAGTATTTGGCAAAATTCTTTAACGATAGGTATTTGTTCTTGTGGCACAATATCTAAGACATACAATGTGTAAAATGTATCTATTTCTGTGTCTGTGAACTAGCTTTACAAATTGATAAACTTGTTGAGTTTGGAGTATGAATCAGGTCTTGATGTATGTGAGAAAGAAGCCCTCCACCGTTTGTCTTGTTTATTGATAAAAACCTGTGCCCATGCCAAAATTGAATATATTTTATTTGTATTAATGCTGTGGACTGAATTGTGTGTCCCCAAATGTTGAAGCCCTAACCCCCAATGTGACTATCTGGAGATAGCGGACTTTTGAAGATAATTAAGGTTAAATGAGGTCATAGGATGGGGCCTTAATCCTGTATGACTGTGACCTAATAAGAAGAGGAAGAGACATCTCCTCCCTACTCTCTGATCCCTACCCTTCCACGTGAGGACATAATGAGAAGACAGCAGTCAGCAAGCCAGGAAGAGAGGCTTCATCATAACCCAATCATTTTGGGACCCTGATTTTGGACTGCCAGCCTCCAGAATTGTGAGAAAATAAATTTCTGTTGTTTATGCTAACCAGTTCATGATATTTTGTTATCACATCTGGAGCTGACTAAAATAACTAATAATCACTTTTAAGATTAATGATGTAGTTTGAGAGAGCTGGTATGAGGAGCATTGGCTATATAAACATGGACAGCAACGAAGATTTTTGTTGAGTAAACAAGAAAAGTCGTACCTGAAAGACAGTCCACTAACAGTTTTAGGCCACAGAAAATTTTTAGTAGTAAATAATAAGCCTCCAGATCCTGAGTCAGTATTGAATGAAATAGTGTAAATTGTGACTTTAAAAATTACAGCCATTAAATATACATCATGTCAACCTGATTTGTCAAGAAATGGATAGTAGGCACAAGATTCTGTGTTTCCACACTAAATACACTGACCAATGATGAATTCCAATACTTTCAAACAATCATCTTAAAATGAGAAACAAGGTTTACAATGAAGATATTTTCATAAAAATATCAAGATAGCTAATTCTATTATTTCAAGTGAATTTCCTCAATTATACTTTTCAACAGAATAGTTTATATTTTCATTAGTATTTAATACAAATCTATCACATTAGGGTCAAAATATCACATATGTTCAGGAAAATAAGAAGACAAGCCACAAACTTGGAGAAAATGTTTGTGAAAGACAAATCTGATAAAGGACTGTCATCTAAAATATACGAAGAACTCTTAAAACTCAACAATAAGAAAATAAACAAATTAATAAATGGGCAAAAGACCTTGACAGACAACTCACCAAATAAGATATACAGAATGGCAAATTAGCAAAAAGAGGCTCTACATCGTATGTCATCAGGTAAGTGCAAATTAAAACAGCAATGAGCTACCACTACAATACTTACTAGAATGGTAAAAATCCAAAACACAACACCAAATGCTGGCAAGGATGTGGAGCAATAGGAACTCTCATTCATGGCTGGTGGAATGCAATTCTGCAAGATGGTATAGTCATTGCGGACAATTTGGCACTTCCTTGCAAAATCAAACATACTCTTACTGTACAATCCAGTAATTTTGCTCTTTGGATTTTACCCAAATGATTGGAAAACATGTTTACATAAAAACCTAAACACAGATGTCTAGAGCTCCTTTATTCATAATTGCCAAAACTTGAAAGCAACCAAGATATCCCTCAGTAGGTGAATAGATAAACCGTAGCATTCCTAGACAATGAGATATCATTCAGGGTTAGAAATAAACGAGCTACCAAGCCATGAAAAGCCATGGAAAAACCTTAATCACAATTACTAAGTATCATTAAAGAAGAAATTACATACTGTATAATTCCAACTATATGACATAGTTGAACCATAGTATGACATAGTATGACCATATTCAGAATGGTAAATGAGCATTGGCTTCTACTTAAAATCACCAGCTGAATTAGCCCCTAATAAGAAAGTCTTTTTGAATATGACATTTTGAAAAGGCAAAACTATGAAGATAGTAAAAATATCAGTTATTGCCAGAGGTTAGGTGGGAAAGAGGGATGAATAGGTGAAACACAGAGGATTTTTAGGTTAGTGAAACTATTCTGCATGGTATATACTGGTGGATATACGTGTTATACATTTGTCAAAACCCACAGAATATAGAACACCAAGAGTGAACCATATTAAACTATGGATTTTGGGTGATAATGATGTGTTAATGTGGGTTCATTGATTGTAAAAAGTGTACCATTCTTGTAGTGCATATAGATGGTGGGAGAGGCTGTGGGGAGGGGAATTCATGTGTTTTATGGGAATTATTTATAGAGTAATACCTCAGAGATGTTGCAGGTTCTATTTCAGACAACTGCAATAAAGCAAAGGAAGGCACATGAATTTTCTGATTTGAATCCCTCAAAGTCATCCATGAGGATTGGAATCAACTTCTTTCAAACTTCTGTCAGTAATATTTTGACCTCCTCCTACAAATCAAAAATGTTCTTAATGGCATCAAGAATGGCAAATCTTTTCCAGAAGATTTTCAATTTACTTTGCTCAGATCCATCAGAGGAATCAACTATCTGTGATAGCTAAAGCCTTACAAAATGTATTTATTAAATAAAGAGACTTAAAAGTTGAAATGACTCTATGGGCTGCAGAATGGATGCTGTGTTAGCAGACATGAAAACAACATTAATTTCCTTGTACATCTCCATAAGAGCTCTCAGATGACTAGGAGCATTGTCAGTGAGCAGTAATATTTTGAAAGAAATCTTTTTTTTTAATGAGCAGTAGGTCTCAACAGTGGGCTTAATATATTCAGTTAACCTAGGGCTGGGTGTGGTGGCTCATGCTTGTAATCCTAGCACTGTGGGAGGCCAAGGCAGGATGATCACTTGAGGTCAGGAGTTTGAGACCAGCCTGAGCAAGAGTGAGACCCTTTCTCTACTAAAAATAAAAATAAATTAGATGGGCAACTAAAAATAGAAAAAAAAAATTAGCCAGGTGTGGTGGTGCGTGGCTGTAGTCCCAGCTACTCGGGAGGCTGAGGCAAGAGGATCGCTTGAGCCCAGGTGTCTGAGGTTGCTGTGAGCTAGGCGGATGCCACGGCACTCTAGCCCAGGCAACAGAGCGAGACTGTCTCAAAAATAATAATAATAATTCAGTAAACCATGGTGTAAACAGATGTGTTGTTGTCCAGGCTTTGTTGTTTCATTTAAAGAGCACAGGAAGGGTAGATTCTTAAGGGCTATAGGATATTCAGAATGGTAAATGAGCATTGGCTTCTACTTAAAATCACCAGCTGAATTAGCCCCTAATAAGAAAGTCTTTTTGAAGCCAGGCATTAACTTCTCCTCTCTAGCTATGAAAGTCCTAGGCAGCATCTTCTTTCAGTAGAATGCTGTTTTGTCTACATTGAAAACATGCTGTTTAGTGTAGCCACCTTCATCAGTTATCGTAGCTAGATTTTCTGGATGACTTGCTGCAGCTTTTATATCAGCACTTGCCGCTTCACCTTATGCTTTTATATTATGGAGATTTTTTTTTTCCTTAAACCATTATAAAGCAACCTCTGCTAGTTTTAAACTTTTCTTCTGTAGCTGTCTCACCTTATCAGCCTTCATAGAATTGAAGAGAGTTATGTCCTCACTCTGGATTAGGCTTTGGCTTGAGGGACTGTTGTAACTGGTTTGATCTTTTATCCAGACCACTAAAACTTTTTTCCTTATCAGCCCTCAGGCTGTTTTGCTTTCTTATCATTCATGTGTTCCTGACTGAGCACTTTTAATTTCCTTCAAGAACTTTTCCTTTGCAATCACGACTTGGCTGTTTGGCATAAGAGGCCTGACCTTCAGCCTGTCTTGGCTTTTAACATGCCTTTCTCACTAAGCATAATCATTTCTAGCTTTTGATTTAAAGCGAAAGATGTGCAACTCTTCCTTTCATTTGAACATGTAAAGGCCATTGTAGAATTATTAATTGGTCTAATTTCAATATTGTGTCAGGGAATGTGGAGGACTGAGGAGAGGGAGGGAGACAGAGGATGATCAGTGAGCGGAGCAGTCACAGCACAGACAACATGGATCGATTAAGTTCACTGCTGAAAAATCAGAATAGTAACATCAAAGACCACTGACCACAGATTACCATATAATATAGTAATAGTGAAACGGTTTGAAATATTGCAAGAGTTACCAAAATGTGACACAGAGACATGAAGAGAGCACATGCTGTTAGAAAAATGGCACTGATACATCTGTACAATGAAGAGTTGTCACAAACCTTCAATTTGTAAAAAAAAAAAAAAAAAAAAAAATCTGTGAAGCACAATAAAGTGTAATAAAACTAGGTATGCCTATACTGCCACTCAGTTGTGTTTTGAACCTAAAACTGCTCAAAAAATAAAGTATTTTTTAAAACATACATCATAGATTTTAAGCATAAGGATAATAAATGGCTATATTGCCAAAAATTTGTCTTTATCAATTTCTTCATTCATCAGAGAAAAAAATAAATCAGTATGGTATATTTAAAAACTACACTTAGAGCAATATGATTTGAAGTAATTCATAATTAGTGTAACCAGAATGGATTAACAATCTTTTCACATTTTCTCTAAAAGTGAAACATTCTGAGAATGTCACAATAATCATGTTAGCATCTTAAAGAGTACAAAAAATAGTCTTCATTGAGAAATATTTCTATAATTTCTGTTAAACACAAATATCCATAGCTATCCAACAGTATCACCAAATTCATGCTGGTATTTTTACAGATGTGAACTAGAATTTTATAAATTTCAGAAAAATACAATGAAAATAAATAAAACAATTATGAAAGAAGTATTAATTTTAAAACACTGATTTTAATCTTTTAATAATCATTTAGTTTTAATTATATAAAAGTTATACCCTGTTAATTCATTAACCATTCTCTATAAATGGCAAAAATTATGAATTGGTACATAAGGGGCTCATTTAGACAGAATTTGTTTCTCACAGGCCATAGATATAAGAAATTTGGGGCAGAGTATATATACTGGACCACACATTCCAATGATAATGATTGAGTGCTTACTATTAATAAATATTACTACTTTTATTATTATCCTTACCTTTATTATTTATGCACTGATTTGGTAAAATATTGTTTAAATATTAAAAAAAACTATTAGACTATAAGTCACTCCAATAGTTATTTATATTCCCTCAATGTTCTAAGTATATCCATTCTCAAGCAAGTTGATTTATTTCTTAATTTTAATTCTATGCTAATCAGGAAAAAAATAAGGCAATAACTAAAGGAAAGGATAATTTACATATTCTATCAGTCATAGTCCTGGCTGGAAATGGAAGACACATTCAAAGTGATTATTGAGAAAAGTTTAATGGATGGAGTATTTACAAAGGTATGGTCAGGTTTATGGGAATCCATTAAGAGATACTGAAATATTCTGAGACAGGTGACATCATGGGATTTGTTAATACTGCTAGGCCTGAAAAGTCCAGGAGAGTAGCTGACAAAAACATGCCTGGCAAGAGAACTGTAACTTCAGAATTTGAGCCTCCAAATAAGACTTCTCTGGTCTTTGTTAGAGGAATATAGCCTCTGTCAACCCCAGCATAAGAAGAGAGGAGTGGAGCCAGGAGAATATATACACAGAAAATATTCTTTCTCCAACATTCTGATTTCCTGCTTGTGGTTTCAATTTGCAGAAGTCAGTTAGAAGTCAAAGGGCAAAGGAGCATTGGCCAAGTCTCTAGGACATGGATCAGGGTGGTGAGGGGTAGAATGTATACAGACAGACAAGCTTTGAGAGGCAGGAGGAAGGGGACACACATACACAGCAACTCAGGTAAAGACTCTACAGAAGACCTGGAAAAGCTAGTATTGAATTTCAAATCAATAACTTCATTAAAGGATTAAAAACCTGAGGCTCCCATTGTTAGATGAATGGTCCAAGGTCACACAAAATTTGACCTTGAAATATAATTAGCTATTCATCTAGCATAATTCCCAGCGTTTGATGATATCCACAAAGAGAGAAAGACCTTGATTCCTCCTAATTTTCCTCCTAGCATATGATGATAGCTAGGAAAAGAGAAAGACTTTGATTCCTCCTGATTTTTCTCCCATTTAAAAATATTCTAAGCCAAAGGAGTATAAGAAAGTCAATAAAGAATGGAATTTGTCCCTTTTTTTTACCCAGAGAATATGAGAGTGGGAGGGAGAGATTGGGGGAATGAGAGAGAGAGAGACACTATGAATATATACAGAGCTTAGCTTTTGTTAGAACAACACACTTACTCTGAAGAACATGCCCCATGGTGGTAACTCTTATTCATTTTTCAACATTTTGCTATAAGGTAAGAATAATATCTGTGAATACAAATTTTCCTATAGCTCACATACAAATTTCAGGCTGGAAGGCAAGACTGGGCATGGACAACTGTGGCTGATTCCCTCTTTGTTGATTCTCAGATCAAATAGAAACTTTGTTTTGTCAAGCAGAGATTTTACTGTTTTGACCCAGGGCACTTTCTAGAAAAAAAGAAAAAAATTGGTCTATCTATTATCCATCCATCCGCTAAGGGTGGCAATAAAAGAAACCCAATACCCACTTTCAAAACCAATTTCTCATTTTTGTGTGCCTATGAACAAAAAGCATAGAAAATGTAAGTCGTTATGTTTTACAAATGGTGTTTATCACTGCCTTCTATGGCAAATAGAAGTAACACTAAGTTGTGTGTTACCTGAAAGTGAATGGAGAGTGGAAATGGAAATTGACAGAACGGTACCAGCTGACCCAGTGGTTGGGTTGACAGTTTACACTTATTTTTATAAACACCTAAATGAAGAAGACTAAAATAAGATTCTGAAATAGACTTTGGTTAAGTGACATTTTTGTTTCTTTTCAATGGCCAAAACTAACACAGACTCTATTGCAATGTCAATGAAATATTTTGTTAAGGACAGTGACTAACAGTGCTGACTGGTGGCCTGGCACTGAAAAATTGAACACAGAGCAATGCAAAACTAAACGGAAGTTCCAGGAACTTAAATATGGCTTAAATAAGCTAACTTTCTTAGGCTGTAACATTTCTTCTTACGGCATACCATTCATTTTTAATATAAGATAATGATGTTTGAATAAAATAAATTGTCATGGATTATGTGTCATACAAGTGCTTGTTTATAATTTAATGCTGTCATATTATGAATAATATTTTTTCCTTTTCTGTCAAAACTAAAACTATTAGTTGAATCCTAAACACAGAAATTTTATTTTTTAAATGTCACTAAAAACAACAGCACAGTAACCTTATGAGTCCATGCTGAATCAAAATTGGCATTTTTTTAAACAAAAAGGTCTTTAAATAGAACAATTATTATACCAGTTCTTACATTTCCAATTTAAGATAATAATATATAGCCATCCAGATAGAAATCACTGTAACTCAATGAATCTACCTTTATGACACCTCTTTCTGACTATACTGTACATATTGAGTACTATGATGGAACAGAAAGTTGCTAAATAACAATTTTTTTTAGTTGAACATTCAATAGTAGAGTTTTTTTCATGACTCTAATTTTAACCCCGACATCTAAAAAATAATTCCAGAGTTAGCCATTAAATAAATCCTAAGGATTATAAAAGACCCGGTACTTTATACCAAACATTATGAGGTACAGACTTCTTTTTTTTTCAGTTTATTTAGCTTTTACTTTGAAATATTTATAGAGTCACAGAAGATTACAAAAATATTACAGAGCCTCTGTACCATCTCCCAGTTTCCATCACTCGTGACATCTTATATAGCTGCAGTAAAAATATAAAAACCAGAAAGTTGACATTGGTAAAATTCTGTTAACTAGACCTAGTACATTTTCACCATTTTTAAACACAGATTTATATGGGAGGGATGACATAGGAGGGTGTAGTGCCATGCAATTACAGCACATGTAGAGATTCAGGTAATCACCACCAAAATCAAGATACAGAACTATTTTATCAGCATAAAGAAACACCTCATGCTGTATCTTTATATACACATCCACTCTATTACCACATCCCTATCCCCTTGCGACCACTAATCTGTTCTCTATCTCTATAATTTTATCATTTCAGGAATGTTATAAGAATGAAAACATATAGCATGTGACTTTTTGGACTTTTTTCATTCAGCATAATTCCCTTAAGATTCATTCAAGTTGTTGCATATATTAGTTCATTATGTTCTTATTAGCAGTATTCCATAGGTATGAATGTACCAGGATTTCTTTCTTTTTTAAACTTAATTTTTTTGTTTCAAAATATTAATTAAGTTAATACAAGTATCTTCATTACATGGATATCTTGTATAATGCTTAAGTCAGGGCTTGTGTCGTGCCCACCACCAATAAAATGTTCATTGTACCAATACGTACAAAAACAAATTAGCTGCGCAACTAAAAATAGAAAAAAGTAGCTGAGGATGGTGGTGTGCGCCTGTAGTCTCAGTTACTCTGGAGGCTGAGGCAGGAAGATTGCTTGAGCCCAGGAGTCTGAGGTTGCTATGAGCTAGGCTGACGCCACGGCACTTTAGCCCAGGCAACAGAGCAAGACTCTGTCTCAAAAAAATATATATATATTGCACTGTGTTCTTGGCTATATTAGAATTAGGCACTCAGAGAATAGTTTATCTAAGGGGAACAAATTAATTATTATAACTCAATTTCCTTATTCAACAATCAGGAAAATTGTCAGAGATATTCAATTATTTGGCTAAAGTCACCCAGCCACACAGATAGTATTACATAGAGGACTACAGTCTGTCTTCTAATTCCTCACCAGTATACTTTTGCTTCATTAAGCTGTTTTTAGCATAAAATGTCAAAAAAGACTTAGCTTGAATTAGTAGTGATTTTAGTTTTCTCTTTTAGTTTCTTGTCTGCCTAATCTGAAGCATACACCCAACATAGCAGAATGTATTAACAATTTGCACAGACTTCAACTTGGCTTGTCAGAAAAGAAATCTACGGCAAATTCTATCATCCATGCATTTCTGATCTATATGCTGGAGCTCCCCTGAGTGCCTTTCAGCTGAGATGGGTCATTATCTCTTCAACAAAAGTCAGGAACAAATTTCATAAAACCCTTTTAAGAGAATAACACCCACTGTAAGTAAACTTCCTACAGAAGTTGTATGCATTACCATGTGTTTCCTTAACCTGGGATGTTTCTGATAACAACCCAAGATATAAATCAAGGGTTTTTCACAAAACATGCCCTGAACATATGGAACAAAAGCAGCACACATGGAACTGCTGGAAACAGAGTTTACAATTGTTGGGAAGACCTTCATAAGACACACCTTAGCGTGGAAGCAAGTTTTGTAAACTCCCAATCCCCAATGCGGCCTCCCACTGGGGATCCAAGTTTGGTCCCAGTAACTCCAGTTCAGTCTTTGTTGTCAAAGGGACTGCCTGAAGGCAGTCAGTTTCAAGCAGCCCTGCTTGCCAATGCCAATTTCATCTGTCCTATGAGTGTAGAAGACATCTGGAAATGTCCTTTGAGGGAAGAGCATGAGCATGAGCTTGGGTCATCTCCTGCTCTCCCACTCTGAAAGGCTTCAGGAAAGGGGTGGTCTGCCTGAATTCAAAGGCTTGGAAAGCAGATTGGAAAAAGCAGCCTAAGGCAGCAACTTAAAAACCTGTACAGGTGGTTTCCTTCCAGGAGGAGGGCTCCCAGAGCCATTTCTGAGAGGAAAATATCATTCAAACTGCTGCCTCCAGCACCCCAGGAATCTAACACGTTTCCTCCTCAGGCACCCTGGGTTTTGCTTTCCCTCCTTTGTTACAAAGTGTTCATGTCCCATTTCAGTAACTATAACCACATGTGTTTCAGTCATTCCCTACTGGAACTTTCATCCAAAAATTTGGGATATAAGAAAAACAAAAGGCTTTTCACAGAAACTTTTTCATAAAATTTAATCCTACTTGAGTCCAAATTTCCTAAGTTCCCTTTCAGCCAAGTTGATGTGGAGTTACCTTTAGGAAAAAGATAGGCACATCATCATGCCAAGGGGATTGCTCACAGTGAAATCCTGAAATTTAGAATGTTTTTCAAGTTAATCTATACTATTCCCCACCTCTTTGTTTTAATCATAATCTCATAAAAAAGCATAGTGACATTAACCCTATTACATGCCATTGCTTTTTATAATTTATCTCTAATCTTTAAAAAAGAAAAACCCTGCAACCCTATTATATCAGCTTTATGAGTGAGGAAATTGAAGTTCAGAAAGGTTTAGTGACTTTTCAAAGACATATAGACAGCAAGTGGTTCCAGCACAAACTCAGTTTTGACTGTACCCAAACTTAGTGTACATTACCCTTCAAAATCTTTAAACTGTGCCATAAAGAGGGTCAAGAATTCAGGGAGAACAAAAAAGACAGACGCAAAAATTTATAATAAAATTCAAGAGCCTACAAGAGACAAAACAACTTTAAAAAATAAAAACAAAGTTGGAGGACTAACCCTACAGGATTTCAACACTGAAAGTTAACAGTAATCGTGACAGTGTGGCATGGACATAAAGATCGACAACTACATCAATGGAACAGAACAGAGATTTCAAAAACAACCCAACACATATAAATGATTGATTTTTCAACAAAGGTACACAGGCAATTGACTGAAGAAAAGATAGCCTTTTCAACAAATAACGCTTGAACAATTAAGTATTCATATGTTAAAAATGAACTTCAATGCATACCTCACAGCATGTTAAAAATAAAAATGAATCCTGTAACTAAATGCAAAACCTGAAGTTAACAAACTTCCAGAAGAAAATATGAGAAAATATTTGTTAACTTGAGTTAGGCAAAGATTTCTTAAATATAATATAAAAAGTAAAACCTATGAAAGAAGAAGTTGATTAATTGGACTTCACCAAAATTAAAAGCTTCTACTTTTTAAAAGATGCTATTATAGGGGAAAATATTTACAAGGCTTATGTCTGATAAAGGATTATATCCAGAATATACAAAGAACTCTTATACTCAACAACAGACAGATAAAAAATGTACAAATATTTGAAAAGACATTCATCAAGTACCACATGAGTGGTACTTCACCAAAAAAGTGAACATAATAATAAAACAAGTTTCAAAGCACTGGACACTAGGCAATGAATGACAGTGATTCTTGAGAGATGGAAAACAAATCAGGTGAGCCTATAAATGCCCCATCTTATTGCAATGGAAGACACAACACGAAACAGGGAAGGGGACAGGCAGGTGCCAGTAGAAAGAGCCAAGAATACAGGGAGAACAAAAAAGATGCTTAACATCACTATACACTAGGTAAATATTAGGTCATTAAATATAAAATGTCCAATTTTGAATCAAAAGTTTAGTTTATAATATTTCAAACAATGAGTACAGTTATTCAAAGCATGTACCTAAACTAGTGACACAGTTTTGCCATCTTACTGGTAGCTTGTTTATGCCAGCAGCAAGGAAGCCTGGAGAGTGAATAGCGATTATTGATGAAATTGCAAAAGGCATTCTCCACAGCTTGTTGAGAATTGAATATTTTTCCTTGCAAGAAATGGTCCAAAGCCTGGAAGAAGCAGTAGTCAGTTGGGTGTAAGGTCTGGTGAATATGGTAGATGACAGAGAGTAGATGACAGGAAATCGGACATTAATACGTTTTAAAACCACAGTGATACACCAATACATACCACTGGAATGGCTAAAATTAAAAAGGCTGTCTATGCGAAGTATAAAATGATGAACAATGTGGAGGAAGTAAAATTTTCATGCACTGCCGGCTGGAATGTAAAATAGTACAACCACGTAGAAAAATAATCTTTTAAAATATTAAATATAAACAAAATGATTTCTTAAAACATTAAATATATGCTGACCAAATGATCCAGGTGTTCTATTCTTTACCTCCTGTCCCAATAAAATGAAAACATATGTCCACACAATTGTACACAAATATTTATAGAAGCTGTATTAAAACATCCAAAAGCCAAATGTCTATCAAATTATGGTACATTGATTCAATAAAAAGGAATGAACTATTGATATATAATAAAATGGATGAAAATAATTACCGTGAGTGAAAGAAGATAAACAGAAAAGAGTACATACCATATGGTTTCATTTATATAAAATGCAAGAAAATGGAAACAGTCTACAGTGACAGAAACATAATAGTGGTTGCCTGGAGATGGAAGGGAAAAGTAAGGAGAGGAGAGAGACAAGAATTACAGAAGGGCAACAGGAAACATCTGGAGGGTGATGGATATATTCATTATCTTGATTGTAGTACGGTTTCTTGGGTCATATGTCATATGTCAATTGTACACTTCATATATGTGCAGCTTCTATGTCAATTATGTCCCATAAGACTGTATTTTTTAAAAAGAAAGAGACTAGCCTCAGATATGTCATGGTGAAATACATCAAATTTGCAATTTGATCAAGAATAACAAGGAGGCTCAATAGCTATTTTGTAATTGCTATTTCAATGTAACTTCACTGATTTTCATGTATTTTGATTTTAGAAAATGCCTTCATTAGACTCTTTTCTTTCTGTAAAAGACTTTTTTGAAATAGTTCTTGTTTATATCTAGAAAGGTCAAGTTAAATTGAGTGCAAACCAAAGTTTTTCATTTCTATCTTCAAACTGGCAATTGACCCAGGTTGCTGTTGATACCAGCCACTCTATTGCAAGGAAATCACTTACACCATCTTCTGAAGCCTACTAAGATGCAAATTAACTAGCTATTTCCAAGAGAGCTGACTGATTACACTGGCTTGTTAACTTCAAGCACTTAATTAACAATTTCTTGGGCTTCTTAGACACACAGAATCTAAGAGAAAAACTAGAAATAACAAAAGGATTTTAAGTTTCTCATATCCTAGCATCAATTAAGGAAAATGTCAGAGTACTTAACTCTGGACATTTTGAGAGCATTAAAAAGACTTAGCATCAAAATAAATTATTAATTTAAGAGTAAAGAAATTCATGGATATGATACTGTTGAGAATTGTACTATCCTGTTTCCAGAATGACCTTGTGTTTCATCTCCTGTTCCTCCATCTGCCCCTTTTTACACTATCCTACACAATTCTATCCAGTACACAATCCTCTGCTGTGGTAACAATCACCCTACAAAGTAATGCGAGCTCCACTTACCCTCCAAGGCATAGAGGGTCACACTCTGCTGAAGAAGAAATTTTGAAAAAGATATGTCAAATTGTTAAATAAAGGATATAGGAAAGGAGGGCTTTTGTAATATTTGCAAAGATGTAGATAAAATGTAACATTCATGATGCTATATAAAGTATTAATATTTGTAAGCAAATAAAAGATACAGTGTAATAATCTGTTCACTCATTGCTCAGGCCAATCATTCACTTTTGATAGACAAATTCCTTTTGCATATATAAAAAGCAGATTGATAGAAAAATCAGTGCTTAAGTTTAAGAATGTCTTTCCGTTGGATTTTTATCCCCCTGCGACATCATGATGGGTAGGCAAGAAGAATAAAGCACCATACACATATGGTAGACATCCAGGAGACCCTGAGGAGTATGGCTGGGTATTCTAAAAGGCAGAATAGAGCACTGGTAGGAAAAAAAAGGGAGTCAAAAATTTCCAAGCTGCCCACCTGTGATCTACCACCTGGCTTAGCTTTTTTCACTCAACTATCTCATGGGTGAGAAGAGATTCAGTAGCTGTTTGCATTCATTTGTTACAGCTGCCATAACAAACTACCACAGACTGGGTGGCTTAAACAACAGAACAACAGACATTAAACAACAGAAATTTATTTTCTCACGGTTCTAGAGACTAGAAATATGAGATCAAGGCATCAGCCGGGTTAATTTCTTCTGAGTCCTCAGTGCTTAAACTGTGGACAGCTGCCTTCTCTCTGTGAGTTCAAATAATCTGTGTGTGATCTCTCTGTGTGTCTCTCTGTGCTAATTTCCTCTTCTGAAAAGAACACCATTCATATTGGATTAAAGTGCTAAGGATCTTATATTATCTTAATTACCTCTGTAAAGGCCCTGGGTACTGCCGGTTAGGACTTGAACATATCAACAAGAGCATTCAGTGTGATACCTCATCCTATCTCTGCCCCCTCTCCACACACACACACATTGTCTTCCAGGCCATTTAGCTAAGTCCCACTCCAATTTCTACAAATAGCACATAGTACTATTGACAAGTACAATTACATAGTAAATACTGAATGAATTAGTCACTCAATAAATTTGATGCACTGAATGATTTAATTTTTTAGTATTTAATATTTTTAGTTATGTTTATGACTTTATCCTTGGACTATTAACAAATTCAGAGAATTTATTGAGATACAGAGAAAGCAAGAGGAAATATAGAATAATAATAATTTCAATCTCAGCCACATTGAGCTTACCCTCAAAATTAAGTTTACAAAAAATATAGGCCCAAACAAAACTATTTATTTCCCATTCCTCTGAAACTTGACTCTACTTCTCTCTCCCCCTTAGAAAACAGATCTGCCATTTTTATTAAATCAAAAATCTGAGTTGCCCCTGAATCCTCTTATTCTCAAAGCACTCACACTCATTTTATCAGCAAGTTTTGCCAGCTCTACTTCCAAAACATTCCCCAAATCAATTCACTTTACTGCATCTAATTTATACCATTCTAGTCCGGGCTGCCATCATCTATTACAGAGATTATTCTAATAGCTCTTCTCAACCCCAAATCAATTCTTCACCCAGGAGCCAGTATAAGCTGGCTAAATGTTAATCAGATAACATCTCCTATTTAAAGCTCCCTAGTATTTTAGAATAAAATCCAATACCATTTTTTAAAAATGTCATGATCTGGTCTCTTCCTACTTCTAGGACTTCCCTGTCCACAATAAGCTCTAACAAAATCCTACTGTTCTATTATCTGCTATGCAAGGCTTAGTTTCTAACAGAGAGAATAGGTCTACTAGCTGTTCTCTCTGATCAGAAAATTTTACCTCATCTTTGTATGTCAGGGTCTACATGCCAATTAGATCTTAGCTTAAATGTCACCCCTTCTAAGAAATCTGTTTTATCCTAGTCTCAAGTAACCTCCAAATCACTCTCTTCCACCCTATTTCAATTCTCAGCACAGATCTTACAGCTGTCTTGTATTTGTAAATTTGTTTTTATTTTCTGTGTCTTCTATTTTACTGCACATTGCATGAGAATTTGGACCTTGACTACCTTGATTGAGGCTACAACCCAAGAAAATAGAACAGTGCATAGTATAAAGTGGCACTCAATAGATATTTATTGAATAAATGAGCGGCTAGCTGCTTTTCAGAATGATAATACGGGATTCTTGATCTTATAAGATGATCATCAAAAATCACCCTGTCACTTCAACTCTGCAGCTGCCCTTAAAGTTCCCCAGATCACTCAAAGGAATGAATAAGGCCAAGTATTCATATCTTTATTTCTTTTTACTCTTGAGTCAATGCTTTTCAAAGTACAAAAAGACTATGTTTGGTATTTGACCCTGGGCACTCTGATTAGAATCTACTTTCACCCAATTTACTAACTTAATCACTAATGACTTTTGGAAGCACAGGCAAGAGCCCTAAGGACAGCAAAAATCAGAAGATTATCCCTATGACATTTGAATATTCAAGAGCTGCTCAAAGAAGTAACTATTACTAGCTGAACACCATGAAAAAGAACTTTCTATACAAAAACATAAGCAAGAACAATCACAATTCCAAAATGGAATAAAAAGATTTGACTATTGTGACTTCCTACAGCCATTTCTCCTAGAACTTTTTGACTATGGTACTATATTAATAAGGTTAATATTAAGCTTATGATGTAGTGTGTATTATGATGTAGTGAAATAAAAACAAACTCATAACCTTCCAGTTATTAATGTATCAAATTCTGCATAGTTGCATAGATTTACTCCTTCAGAAAATTGTAAGAAATCAACAGAGTTTTTCCTGGAGATAAAGTATGACAAACTTTAACAACCCAAGAGAAAACAGTCACACTATCCTCTCCAATAATCACCACGCATTTCTCAGGGTATGCAGAATACAAGGAGCTTTTTGAAGACCAGAGAAGAATTAACCTTTAATGTATTTGGGCAACAAGAACTAAGATCAGTTGAATTAGCAGGACATATGGTTTAAGGAACAGTTGGTGATTTTTAATTGCTGCTTAGTTTAGAAGCACAAAGTTGAATGTGCCTCAGTTTTATTGGTCCTTTTCCAACCGATAAATCATTTCCTGTTTCCACTCAATTGGGTTTGCTTTATCTTATCAAAGGGTATCATGGCATATTTTACCCCAACTGAGCTACCAATCTCAAGTAATACAAGATTATAAAATCTTTGTTTCTAGGCCCAAATTATGATCTTGAGGACTTTATACTGCAGGCCAGTCAGCCTTTATTCACTATCCTGCTGACGTTTTTGGTAATGAATCACCATCCACTTTTGGCTTCCCCATTCTATTCTTAGTCATTCTCTGCCTCTACTTTGAAGCATGATTTCTTCCCTTTTCCAATTCTCCAATCCCCTCACCCACGGGCACAGTGCTTTTGCCAGAACATTTACATACTGAGAAGCATTCCTTTGTTTATCACAGTTGTGAGAAGTATGGATACTCATTGGTAAGTAAAAATGTTAAAGTGTAAATTTCTTAGAAGTTCTGGTATTATAAAGTTTGAGATAAGTGTAAGGAAATATAATTTGTCATTTATTATAGTTATTCATTTAGCTTCTTTAGTCAAAACAAGCAGCGTGAAAACTATGAATGACACTGAGTTCCTTCAGTCCGTTATCCAGCTAGAAATTTATTTCCCCCGAAAAGATTCTTCAGGTTGCAAATACTAATGGGCTTTCAGTGAGTAACAGTAACAGGATGCAGAGTTACATGTTTAAGGAAAAAAGAGAGGTAGCTGGACTCCCCTGTGTCTCTAATTAAAAGCACTACTTGACAGAAAAAACCTTATTGTCCCAATTGCTCATGGTCGGTGGTGTTTTTTCTGACAAAGTTAGCCATTCACCTGAGGGCATCTTATTTCACATGAAGAACAGTGACTCATAGGAGCTGGGAAGAAAAAAAAAACTGACGAATTTCCTGTATACCTGTGCCTATTGCTCATGTAATTAGCATTTGACTATATACATCGTTTTATTTTTAGGTGACATTTTAGCAAGCACTATTATACAATGATGTGTGACCAAAAGGAGGTGGCCCTTAATCACACTAAGGGTAGAAGAGGGGTGAAATACAAGGGCTTTAGAGTCAAACAGTTTGATTTGAAACTTGGCTGTGACATGTGTTAACTATATTTCATTTTGAAAACTACAGAATCTCTTGAGTTTTAGTTTCTTCATTAGTAAAACATGGATAATACTAACAGAGTGCTTACTTTATCGGATTCTTAAGAGGATAGAATGAAATAATGCAAATAATGAATGTACGGCATTTTGCAGAGTTTGTTTCCCATATCAATAAATTGCTTATCATTATCAATAATGTTGACTAATAGCTCATCAAGCCATTTCATGCTATAAATAAAGGAAACTAAGACATAGAGCATTAAATAATTTGTCCAGATTACATCTAGTTAGTAACAGTCAACACTAAAACCCACATTTCTAAATTCCAGAGCTGTATTCTTTTCATAGCTATGATTCCTTCCTTTGAGGTATCCGACATTGCTCTAGGGAATTAATCAGACAATTTAACTTTAGAGTTAGAATCATCAGTTAACTCACTGACAACCTTATGCAGCTAGTGAAGGTAGGTGATTCTGAAGAAAAATGTATTTATGTATTGAAATGAGGAAACATGGATAACATGTTTTGATGGTTAGAATTAGAAGAACAGAGTTATTCCAGAAAATCAAGATGTTTTTACTGAATACTATTATTTTTTGTTGTTGCTATTTGTAAGGGAGGATCTGAAAATCGGAGGTGGTTGTTATTTGCAGCTACAAGAATTGGGTTTGTAACTGCTACTGATATTATAAAAAACTGAGAATAAGGAGTTTTGGTAGAAAGAAAGAGTCCAGCTAGCTGGCAATGTAGTTAGCAATAATGCTACATACATGCGGTGACAATACACACAAAACTAAAATGTCTAACTGGATGTTTTTGCAATGGTGTCCAAGCAAGTCAACTAAACCTTTTAATAGATTTGATTGTAGGAGAGTTTATGTAAATGGGGATATCCTGAAGTGAAAGAAAGTAGAAGTAGCTCATAGACAGGGATATTGTTTATTGTTCTGCACAGGGACATTTTTAAGTTAATCTTTTCTTTTATTTCCCCTCCCAAACATAAAAGATTATTTCTTAAAGGAAACAACACCAAGATTAGTATAGAGAAATGTCCAAGTATCACAGAAAAATAGGAAAAAATAACTGAGGAAATGACACAGTAATGATCAGAAAGTCATCTCAAGAAACACAAAGGAAAGACAATAAGCTTAGTGATAGGAAAAAAAGAAAAAGAAATATGAGTAGAGAGAAAGGAAAACAAGTCAAAGAGGCATGACAGTATTGTGAAGAATAAAGACAGTGAAGGAAGAAAAAAGAACAGATGACAGTTCATGCCAGGAGAGGAGACTATGTTGAAGGAGCAGCAAAATACCCAACCAAAGCCTACACATGAACTCATTTTAGAGCATCTTAGCCCCGTAAGTGACACTTCTCTGTAAATATCTCAAATACTGAAATATGAGGTAGTGATAACCTGCCAGACACTTTTGTTAAGAGATTATCAAAATTCATATATTACTTATAAGAAAAATTATAATGTTAAGTAAACAACTTTCATGTACGTGCTGAAATTCCTAACATCACCAAAATCCCATTGTTTTAAACATAGTTATTAAAGTACAGAGAGAGCCCACCTGTTTCATAATGATCAGTGAAGCTATTCAGATCAACCATCTTACTTTACAGAAATATATAGGTAGACAAAAATATTTTTAAATTAAAAAATTTTTAAACACTCCTAAAAGCATTAAATGGCAAGACAGTGAGGAAAAGCCAAACAAACAGTATAGGAAAAAAAACAACCCAGACTGATAAGCAAACATTGAAGCTACTTTTACCCTGAGAGCATTTGCTAATACTGAAAAATTAGACTTAGTTTTCTCCATTTGATGAAGTGAGAGAGACACAGTTTACAGTTCAGAACAAGCACAAGATGAAGTTCAACAGAGGATCATCTCTATAAAAAGCTGAGAATCCCAAAGGGTTGTCCCCTCAAGGTCAAGGAAAATGGAAAGTGAGGCAGTTGTTACATGGAATTTGGACACAGATTTGACTTTTTTGAATTAGGGAATCTTAAAACAAATTTGGTTGAGTAGTTGCAGATGAGTAATATCCTCTGGTACCTGACAGAAGCAAATGATATCTTCTCCGGAGAAAGCTACTACATGATACATCTCAAGTCATGCAATTTTTCAGCTGCTGTATTGAACATATATTAAAAGATAATGGGAAACACAGGAGTCCAGAAGTTCAAACCAGAAGAAAAACAAAAGACAATAAGAGCCAAAGAGACTTGAGATGCTAGAATTATCAAATGCAGATGATAAAATAATCATGCATAAATAAATGAATGTATTTGTTTGGCAATCTCCAAATTTTAATTAAGTCATAACTATTGTGATAGCTCTTTTGTTTGCCAAGTTTAGGATTAAAAAAGGAAAAGATGACAAATCAAAAAGAGAAATTCATTCTTCCTAAGATAATAAGGTAGAATGTGTTAATGTGTTAATATACATGTCTTTCAGTGATTGAAAAAATAGTCCTGTTCTGGACAAATATTCACACAATATCTTCCTTCTCTTGCCTGATTGCTCTGGCTAGAACTAAAGAACTCAAGCAAATCAGCAGCAAAACATCAAAAAAACCCATTAAAAACTGAGCGAAAGACATGAACTAGAAGCTTTTCAAAAGAAGATAGACTGATGGCCAATAAGCATATGAAAAAATGCTCAATGTCTGTAATCATCAGGGAAATGCAAATCAAAACCACAATGAGATATCACCTAACTCCAGTGAGAATGGCTTTTACCAAAAAGTACCAAAACAACAGATGCTGGCACGAATGCAGAGAGAAAGGTATGCTTATACACCATTGGTGGGACTGCAAACTAGTTTAACCTCTATGGAAGGTAGTATGGAGATACCTCAATGACCTAAAGGTAGACCTACCATTTGATGCAGCAATCCCACTACTGGGTGTATACCAAAAGGAAAAAAGAAGACATTTTATAGAAAAGACACCTGCACTCGAATATTTATAGCAGCACACTTCACAATTGCAAAGATGTGGAAACAACCCAAGTGCCTATCAATACACAAGTGGATGGACAAAGTGGTATAGGTATACCATGGAGTACTACTCAGACATAAAAAAAAATGGTGAACTAATATCTTTTGCAACACCTGGATGGAACTGGAGACCATCCTTTTAACTGAAGTATCACAAGAATGGAACAACAAAAACCATATATACTCATTACTAAATTGAAACTTTAAATCAACACTTATATGCACATATGGTAGTAAAATTCAACAGAAAACAAGCAGGTTGGGGAGAGGGGATGGATAAATTCAGACCTAACAGGTACAATGAACACTATATGGGTGATGGACACACTTATAACTTTGACTCAAACTGTACAAAAACAAGTCATGTAACCAAAACGTTTGTACTCCCATAATATTCTGAAATAAAAAATAATAAAATAAATAGTCCTGTTCTGGACAAATACTGACACAGTATCTCTCAAAAGATTATAAAAAAGGATTGAATCAACAGGTTTCATTGGGTGAAGGGCTTGTTGATAGTATAAGTGAGTGTATGTATCAGTGAAAGTACTAGCTCTATTTCTGTTATTAAAGATTTATGATTGGTCAGATATGTATTGCTTAAGGCCAGAATACTAGCAATCCCCTCTTAGGCTACCTTAGCAAATTTTCTAAGGGTTATCTTTGAAAAGTGCTTAAGTGGGGAAAAAAAGATAGATATGGGGATAATTTTGGAAAAAATATAGCACAATTTTAAGCATTTAGAGTCCCTCTCATTATACACTGAATCTGACTGTCCACATGTAATGATGATTTTTCTCTAGGGCCATGCATCTTATACTTTAACGTGTATGTGAATCACCTGGGTATCTTGTTAAACTGCAGATTCTAATTGATCAGGTCTGGGGTAGGCCTGAGAGTTTACATTTTTCTAACAAGGTTCAGGTGGTGCTGATGCTGGTGGTTTTGGACTAACAAGCAATGGTTCTCAGATTTAAATCTGCATTACAATTCAAGGGCTTCTTAAACTACAGGTGGATTCCTGGACTCCACCTCCATTGTTTCTGATTCAATAGTTTAAGCTGAGCATTGAGAATTTTTATTACTAAAAAAATTCCCTGGTAATGCTAATACTGCTAGGTTTTGAGATCCACTGATCTGTTGTATAAGATTTGGAACAGACAATAGAAAATGCCAAAAACACAGTAGGAAATAGTTCTGTTCATAATGTAAGGCTCAAATAAATCAAGCTTCACCAGAGAAAGCACCACAAGGAGCCTAGGCAAATAAGCTCTTCCAGGAACTCAACCTCGAATTAGATCTACTGATTACAAACTCCATTGATATGCTGGGACACAATAGCTTCTTCAACCCAGTCAGCAAAAGGTTTCATCAGATGAATATTATTTGAAGTTTATCATTTTTTCTATTAAGCATCAGGAACTGAATATAGTTCTATTGGTATTATTTCAGATGTACAAAGAACTTATTCTAGTAGCCATTTTTTTTCAGAAAAGAAATTGAGAGCCCAAGAGGTTGCTTGAGATCACACATAGTGGCACAATTGAAATCAGCAAAGGCCTCTGACTCCAATGGTATAAAATGAAATGTTATTCCCCAGTATATGATGATTCTACCCAAATCTTTTCTCCTGGAAGCAGATGTTCTTCATAGTATAAGTTTACACTACATGTTTGGCTAGAAGTATTCACTCAATGCTCTTCTGAAAGTAATTAGGCAGCAGATCAGGAGCTATTTCCTGCTAGGGTATTTAACTCATCTCAATTAACAGCAAAGAAAAAAAAAAAGCAAAAACGAGGGGCAGGAAACTGCTTTTATTGAACACCTATTACTTTCAGATACTATGCTACATACTCTCTCCCACATATTTATGTTTGATCTTCATAAAAACCTTTAAAAATGAAGATGCTGGACCTCAAAATTGAAATCACTATTCCAAAATCAAACACCTAAGACAGAATGTAGTTATTTATTCTATCTCTAAGGATATTGTGTCTTAGATAAGCTTTACCCAACGTGGCATGCTCTTGGCAAACAGAAAATTGGAGGAGGTAATGAAAGGATGCCTGAGTAGAGAAACAGTCCAATAAGTTAGAAGAAAGACTAAAGATTGACTTAAGTCTACTTAATCTATAAGGACATACACAAAATTGGCTCTATCTTTATATTGCACCTGGACCCATATATTCAATTACTCACTAGATTGTCCTACAAGGATATAACCTAGGAACGCTGTGCCAAAAATGGACAAAGCTGAACTTACCTTTCCTCCAAAACCAGTTTCTTCTCTCTTAGGTCCTATTTTAGCAAATGGCAACATCCTTTTAAGCAATGCTAAAACCTAGCAGTCATCTTAACTCTTCCTTATCTCCAACAACTATATCCACATCTATCACTAATCCCATTCAACTCAACCTTCTCATTTATCATAAAACATCTAATCCTCTCCATCTTACTTCCTTCACCAGAATTTAGGAATAATTAACTACCTTTCACCTTGAATATCAGAATATTTTGCTAACTGACCTTCTAGACTCTAGTTTCCCCTTCCTGCCATACTCCACAGTACTATCAGAATATGTTCCTAAAAGTCACATGATCCCCTGACCTCCAGGGTCTTCCTAACATATGCCAAACACCCTACATAGCATATTCACTCTTCTGTGGTTCTGCCCCTGCTATTTTCTCAGCCTTGATTCTCTGCTCTTCACCAAGTTTACTGAATCACATTAATGTCCTGAACACAACATGCTATTTTATGCTTTTTTGCCTTGGCCAGCCTGCCTGAAGGAGCATGAAATGTAGTTTATTGGTTCTACATAAATGGCCTGTTACCCCCTAGAATAAATGGACATAAATTAGATGTAATATCAGAATCAGTTGAAAGATTTTTAAAGAAAACTTTTAGTCTCCAGATCGCCACAATCTGTAGTCATGAATTCCAAGGAGCCTCCCTAAGTATTAATTCCTTTATTTTTTCTTTTTCCTTCCTTCCTAATTAGAAAGTTTCTTCAGCTGTATCCTGAGCTCTGGAACTGGCAATAGGATTTCAATAGGAAAGAATGCCCTTAAAATCTATCAGGATAATCAGTCAGTACCAATTTGATGGTGAGTACATGTGGGGCCCATTCTTCCGGTCTCGTGTCACCTCACTTCAAATAATGGGCTCAGCTTAATCCAGGATAATATAAGAGGTGCATTGACAATCTTAATGAAATTCTCCTCCAACGCATTCTCCTGGGACTGGCAGGCGTAGAGGACTGGACTGTAACCTGAAGAAGTTCTCGCCTAAGAATTTAGAATAAATGTTTTTATCTGTGGTCCAGTAGAGCTTACCAGGGCTCTGAATTGGGGTCCAGGGCCCACGCCCAGCTAACATCAGTCACTTCGCTTTCTTTTGCTTTGTCCTTAGTAATGACATCTCCTATGGAAACTCATCCTGGTGAGTGGCTACAGTGTTGTTCGGGATTAGGGCCTTCTTAGGCCCTTAGTTTGATAGTGTTAACACGATGGGCACCATATTAACACTATCAGAACCTCCTGCTGTGTCAATGGATAATCACAATCTTTACCAATGGCTGAACAAGATAGGGTAAGTTTAGCCCTATAGCATGTAGCTAAAGAATCTCTCTTTCCTCCTTATAACCATGGAAAATTTGTTTTGGAATAGAGTTTTTCAGAAATTGACCTTTTCCTCCCTTGTATAATAGTTTCATTCACCATCTACTTGAATATGCCTAATTACAGGAAACTCACTGTTTGGGAGAAATACCGTTAACATCTCATTAATCCCTAAATTCAACTTTCAATAAAAAAAAAAAGGGTCCGTATTCCTATAATTAGGAGTGTTAGACAATGTCTGAGCTCAGTGAAGTAAATTTGCATTTGAACTACTCCCTGCTGTGTAGTAGGTGACTTTATTGCAAATAATAGATGTTCAGTAAATATGTGCTTCATCAATAAATTCAATAGTGTTGCTTATTGCCCTGAAGGCACAGCGGGTAATATTTATGTAATTGGCCAGTCACGTCAGGAGATTTGAAATATGTATTGTCAGTATGAGCAAAATTTTCTTTCATTCAATTTTCTCAACATTTGAATAAATAAACCCTTTCCTGCAAGGCACTATGAAAGATGCTAGGAAAAAAAATGATTAAGACATGTCCCTTGACGTTGAGGCTCCTAAATTCTCAAGTAAGCAGGAGGGATGTGCATATAGCAACTTATTTTTGCAACATGGCTAAGTTATACAGAGCCACATGCCAAGTGCCACAGGAGAACGGGAAGCAGAGAAAAATCTATTAAATAACACACAGACATAGAACCAACACTGTACATTGAGGCTGAGGATGCTGATAGCAATGCAATGTCATAACCAATATCACCAGGTGTACTCATCTGCTGTGACTCTGTTCCTGCCCTTGACATTGGTGTAGGTTGGTTCCATGGTTAAAAACTACAGAGCATGCTGCCCCTGCCCCCTCTTTTTCCCAAAGGTGTGGGTAGTCGAAAGTGTGGGTAGTTACAGAGCACAGGGCCGTGGTCAGAAAATCTGAACTTTGTACATTCTGGTAACTAGCAAACACTGCATACTTCCAGAGTTCCAAGCATGGAGCTACAGGGAGTGGTGGCAAAGAGATGCCACCAACCAAGTTCTGGCCTCCAGAGGCCACACGGTCTGGTCCTGGAGATTGATGTAGAAGTAAACAAAACCCAAAACAGGGATATAGTGCCTTAATTTTTTTTATCTGAATTGTTAAGTTTTCTTCCATGAAAAGCATATAGTAGATGCTCACCTATACCCTATTCTCCATTTCGAGTGCAGGGAGCAGTACGACATCCTTTGACCTTAGGAAAGAAGGCCCTTAATGCAGAACGAGGATGGATCATAATTTGTCTACGCCAGTCATGGTGTGATGGCGATGCAAGCCACCACCAAGATCGGCTCTACACACAAGCTGCTATGGGGTAGCAGACCCAAGTTCAGTTTGGAACTGCATTTTCCAGCTCTGTTTGGCTGGGGTTGCCATGCGCCCATGCTCCTGCCAGTGGAACTTGCACTGAAGTGATGTGTGTAACTTCACCTCACTGGCTAAACAGGAAACTTGGGACCCTTAATTTCCATTCTTACAATCTTCCCATGGGCAGGAAGGGTGACGCTCAGGGTAACTTTGGAAGCCAACAGTCCGGCTTCTTGAGCTACCACATGGAGCAAAGCTTTCTGTCATCCTGAAATGCTCACCTTGGAACTTCTGCTTGAAAAAGAAGAAAATGTTTATATTTATTGATTAATGGAACTTCTAGATTTTTCAGGTTACTTTATTTGGAATATTTTTTACAGCAGTTTGGCACTACCCAACTAGTATATATGGAACTTCCTTTCTCTTTGCTAGATTCTAACTTTCTATGTTTTCCTTATAGAGATAGATAGGTGACACAGATCTACAAAATGAAGTGGAAGAGGAAAACTTCTAGATAGAAATTTTTCTTCCATGACTTAGAAGGAGAAGGAGGAGTATAAAAGGAATCTGCTGAGGAAAATTCAATTTTGCTTTTGATGCTTTCTTCCAACTTAACTTTCCTGTGTGTGGTTTTGATGCCTGGAGCTGCAGCAGCCACTTTGTGATCATGAGGAAAAGCTGAGGAAATCCAGAGATGACAAATCAGCACTCTGACTCCACTGAGCTGTTGAACCTGAAGTAGAAACACCGATCTACAACTTTCCTTTATGTGATAGCTTTCTCGTTTAGGCTGCTGTTCATCTGATTTTATGTTACATGTAGTTGAAAGCATTCCTAAATAATTTCAATATCTTACTAAGATGTAGACATAAAATTTCTTTTTATATACATTAAATTAATTATCTTGCATAAAATTACATAAAAATAACTTAAATCTGCTGTACATATGCATGGTCCCTTTCATTATTGTCATCTACAGAGGATGGAAAGTATATGCCCTTTTGGAAAATTTCAGCTTGCTCCACTGTTAGCTTTGTAGACTTCATTCATTAAGTCATTGTTTTTGGAAATACAGAATTTCCAGGAGAATGACAGTATATGAAGAAATACAATCAGGTATGAGACTGCCCTGAAACAGCTAGGCTACGTGGCAAATTGTATCTAAAGTGTGTATATTTTGCATTCCATGTGTGATTGTCTAGCTCACCTTCAATGGTGTGTAAATTCCTGTGTCAATGGCTGCTCATTGATAATTCAAATGCCTCCCGCCCAGCCACCTCACTTGGAAGCAGCAGTCACAGCGTAAGACTCCTGGCCAATCACAGACCTTCCTTAAAGATCACTAGGCAAGTTTGAAGAGGATTCCCATCGACAATTTAGCACCTGTTTATGGCTATTTCTTTCATTTTTATTTACTTATTTTCATTGACAAATAAAAATTTATATATATTTATGGTATACAACGCAATGTTTTGATATATGTATGTATTATGGAATGCCTAAATCTCTTTAGATATCCCAAAGATCTATAAAGGGAGTGTAAGATTTAAAAAAAAATGGTTTTGCATCAAGACAAGTAGTAATAGAGTTCCTGTTACTTAGAATCTCTTATTCTCTGAAAACCTGAGAGGGTATCTGATATTTATGGCAATGTCCTCTGGATGCCTTTGTTTCACTGTGATTTGAAAGTATTCATTTGTCCTTTTTGTTCCTGGTACTATTTAATAGTATGGTTCTTTCATTTGCTGGAGTGCAGAAAAGGACTTTAATTTTTTTTTTTTTCTCAGATAGAAAATGCCTCTCCATGAATCAAGTACATTCTTGCTACTTGAAAACAGTTTCAGGCACAACCCCCTACGCAAAGGCTTCACAAGTTAATAAGTTCCACGGCAGGCGTAATCCACCCTGGCGGGGAGAGTCTTGAGTAATCCCCTGGAAGAAGCAGCTGCTAACTTCGGAAGTGCTGCTCTTCCTTGGGGTCAGGTGGAGGGCGGCGTCGGAGCCAGGCCGCGTGCCGCTGGCTGGCAGAAGTGGAAATTCTCAGTAAGTGACGTCCTGATGTGCTGGAAGACAGGTTAGCAGGCGAGAACACACGGCAAAGCAGTGGGGTTCAGGAGGGCGTTAGAAGACAGGCTTCGGGCGGCGGAAGGGGATGCAATGTTGAGAAGGAAAAGATGACAGACAACCAAGGCTGGGTTCCAGCAGCGAAGCCAGGCTGTGAGGCCAACTCCTTGATGCAAGATTTGCCTGGGCACCTGCTGGGGGCAGTTCAGGACCAGGCAGAGGAGGTGAGCCAAGGCAGATTTAAGGAATGCACAAGAAGATGGTGCAGAAGCGTGAATATTTACTTATAAAGCCCAAGTCTGAAAGCAAGTTGATAAGGCAGGTGGACGCCAAAGGGCCCAGACAGAGGCAGGGACAGGATCCAAAGGAGGGACTTCCTGAGGCCTGCATCAAAGTGTGAACATGGACCTATGATATCTCTGAACTACAAGGTCAGGTCAACAGGTGGGGTCGTAGACAGACAGCCCAGCCTGGGAATGTCTGCTCAGCACCCAGGCAAGATTCCTTGGCACATGCTGGGCTGGTCATAGCTTCTGTCTGTGTAGTGTATTCTCTAGTACCTGTTTCCTCTGGTGGTGTCATTGGCCTTTGCTACCTAACAAACCACCGCAAAGTTTATAAAAACAATTACACTTCTGTGCTTTGGGTAGAAGGTTACCTTGCTGATTTCTCCTGGGCTCCTTCATACGGCTATAACTTTTTTTTCCATTTTTTTTATACATGACATTAAATTTACACTTAAGTGTACAGCTCAGTGACATGAAATACATCCACAACGTGCAAACTTCACCACAGTCCACCTGCATAATTCTTTTCATCTTACAAAACTGAAACCACATACCCATTAAACAATCTCTCTTGGTTCCCCCTCCCCTATGTTCCTGTGTCCCTGCCAACCACCAGGTGACTGACTTCTGTCCCTATGGTTGTGACTACTCTAAGTACCTCATATAAGTGGAACCATATAGTACTTTTCTTTTTGTGACTGACTTGTTTCACTTAGCATCATGTTGTAGCATGTGTCAGAATTTTCTTCCTAGTTAAAGCTGAATGATAGTTCATTGTATGTACACACCACGTTCTGTTTCTCCATTCACCTGTCAGTGAACATTGGGGTTGTTTCCATGTTTAAGCTGTGGTGAACTGTGTTGCTATGAACACGGGTATACAGAGGTGTCTTTGAGACCCTACTTTCTGTTCCTTTGAGTGCATAACCATAAGTGGAATTGCTGCATCCTATGGTAATTCCATTTTTAATGTTTTGAGGGGCTGCCCTGCTATTTTCCACAATGACTCTGCTGTTTTACCGTCAACAGCACACAGGGGTTCCAATTGCCCATGTGGCTGTAATTTGTGGAAAGGTGGATTGGATTAGAAGTTCCCAGCTGGCCTCACCTGCAGGTCTGACAGTTAATGCTGGCTGTTCAGTACCTTCCCCAGTAATAGGCATGGCCTCATTACAAAGATGGAGAGTGAGGAAACAAGGAAGGAAGGAAGGACGGAAGGAAGGAAGGAAGGAAGGAAGGAAGGAAGGAACCAAGGAAGGAAGGAAGGAAGGAAGGAAAGAGAAAGGAAAAGTTTATGACAGTGCTTGCAGTGATGGTTTCACAGGTATAT
>CAUYRT010033809.1:0-11316 GCA_963574885.1 Lepilemur ruficaudatus
AAATCAAAACCACAATGAGATATCACTTATCTCCAGTGAGAATGGCCTTTATCAAAAAGTCACAAAACAATAAATGTTGGCATGGATGCGGAGAGATAGGAACACTCCTACACTGCTGGTGGGACTGCAAACTAGTGCAACCCCTGTGGGAAGCAATATGGAGATACCTGAAAGCGATACAAGTAGATCTACTGTTTGATCCAGCAATCCCACTACTGGGCATCTACCCAAAAGAACAAAAGACACTCTATAAAAAATGACACTTGCACTCGAATGTTTATAGCAGCACAATTCACAATTGCAAAGTTGTGGAAACAACCCAAGTGCCCATCAATACATGAGTGGATTAATAAAATGTGGTATATGTACACCATGGAGTACTATTCAGCTATAAGAAGCAATGGTGATATAGCACCTCTTGTATTTTCCTGGAGGGAGCTGAAACCCGTTCTACTAAGTGAAGTATCCCAAGAATGGATGGACAGGCACCACGTGTACTCACCAGCCAATTGGTATTAGCTGATCAACACCTAAGTGTACACACAGGAACAACATTTATCCGGTGTGGGGCAGACGGAGGGGGGAGGAGGGGATGGGTATATACATACATAATGAGTGCGATGTGCACCGTCTGGCTTGAGGCTCTGACTGGAGGGGGGAAGGGGTCAAGGGTAATGTACGCAACCTTAACATTTGTACCCCCATAATATGCTGAAATAAAATAAATAAATAAATAAAATGTTTGTAAAATCTCTTTTGTAAGTTTGTTTGCCTGAAAATAGTACATTTGATATTTACCACTTTATGTTGCTATAAATATCACTTAAGGGGGTTTAAGACACTTCTTTTTTTAGTTTAATCTGTAAGTTAAAAAAGGGTAATAACAAAAAAGGAAAAGGGAAATTGATGGGAAAAATCAAGATGAAAAAAATTGTTTTGTACGTTTTTCCCTGTTTTTATCCTGCTTGGGAATCTTTTGCTATTTGACCTTTTGCTATTTTCTTTGTTCTCTCTGGACTTACATAATGTCTTCCTTTTCCATATTCGATATGGATTATTTTATTATCTTTACCATGCTTAAGGTATAGATCTTTTAACTATTAATAGAACACAGGAGAAGATTTGTGAATGTTTTGACTTCTTTGCTTTTAGCTGATAAGCCCATTTGGAATGTTTTTGGCAGTGCACCTTGTAGGAATGAGTCAATAGAATAAGATGATAATGGAAATAATATCTGCTCTAAATTTCATTTTCCATTTGTCTGTTTCTGCTATAGGAAAGAAATGTAAGTCTTCTCTTTGGGGTGTTGGGACTCTTTCACTTATTTACCTCTTGGTTTTAAGTATGTATGTTGTGTATAAATGTAATCATTCATTCATTCATTTATTGAGTCAGTTAGCCAGCCATTCAGTTATTCAGAAAACATTTGCTGAGTATCTGCTATGTGTTAAGTGCTGTACTAGGTACTGAGAATACAAAGATGAATGAAACTAAAGACTTATTATCCAGGAGTTTACAGTCCATTGAAGAAGATCCATAAATAAACCAGAGATTATGGCATTGAGTGGTAAGATATGTAATATTATTACTACTGCTGCTGCTATAAACAATAATAGTTAACAGCGTCTGCTTTTGAGAGACTGCAAATAATTAAATGGGCCCCATGTAAAAGGGAAAGGCAAAAGCTCAGGTTAGAAAGATTGACAGGAATTAGATAATAGAGTGTATTAGAGGGCAGGATAATGAGATTCAGTTTTATCTGGATAGCCGAGGGAAGCTAGTTAAAAGGATTTAAAGAAGGAAAGTGAAACGATCATATTTGTGTCTTGAAAGAACCTTTGGCAGCAGTGCAGGAAATCGATTGTCAGGAGGCCATATGGAATCAGAGAGTGGTGACTCCTGACTTGTATTAATATTACAGTGTACGTGATGAAAGCCTGGACTTGGGCAGTCAGAATAGGGAAGGGGACAGGTGTGAAAGAAAGGCAGAGGAAGCCCACAGGACTGAGTGAGGTCTGTACTGGTTAGATGTCGGGGATGGATGAAAGAGAGTGGCATTCAAGTTGCCTAAGTTTTTGGCTTGGGTGGCCAGATGTTACCTTCACTTCGACAGGAAAACTAAAGGACTGAGCAAGGTAGAGCAAAAGGTTATTTGGAATTACTTGCTTGGATGTAATTTCATCTAAATTTGGTTAATAACTGAGTAGAGCTATTCATTATATGGTTGGATGTATTAATGAGGCACTCAGGAGAGAGCTGGGTGGAGATCTGTATTTTAGTTATCAATGTATTGGTGGTAGTTGAAGTTAGGGGTTTGGATAAGGTTACCCAGGCAGACTTATGTGGTGTGTAGACCTGAGGATGTCTTCCTGGGTAGCACCAACAACTCCCAAGTCTCATTGCTTTAACACAAGGGGGAGAACAAAGTCTCCTACACATGCTACTGTGTTCAGTGAGGTGGAGCACTGGGATGCTGCTACTCGTAATGGGATCTCCATCCTGACACAAGCTCCCATGATTCTTTCCAAGTCAGAAAACAGGATTCTAATGTTCCCCTCTAGGAGAGCTGTACGTAGTGAAGCCATGTAGGGACATGGGTTATGAGCACATCCTTTGCCGGACCACGTATGCATTACTAAGTGCTTTATGCTAAGGGCTTTTCATGGATTATCATATTTAATTATATATATTTAATTATTATAACAACCCCAATAAAAGAATTATAATTATGCATCACACATCAGGCACTCTTACAAATGCTTTATGAATATTAGCTTACAGTCACCTAATGAGATAGGTTGGTTGTTGTCTCCATTTTTAGGCAGAAAAAAGATGTGGTAAATCACATGCTGGCTCTTAAAGCTGCTACTTGAAAGTGACACATGTCATATTGGTTGACATTTCATACACCAAAGTCACATGGCCACATCTAACTTCAAAAAGAGGAAGAGAAGTGTGATCTTACTTTGTACTCAGGATAAAGGGGCACAGAACATGTGAAGAACCCTAACTACTGTCATGGAGCAAACAGAGGAGGAGCAGTATCTGAAAGAGATTGGGACCCGGCCTAAAAGTTGGGAAGTGAAACAGATGACAGTGGTATAGAAAAAGCCAAGGTGAGAGAGAGTTTTAAGTAAGAAGAAGCAGTCAACAGAGAGAGAGGTCACTAGGTGAGGACAGATTGTCTATTGTATTTGGCAGTAGGAGTGGTCATTGTCACTGGCCTTGTTGCCATGACACCCGCAATTTAAGGCATTGCTTTAGCTGTTTCTCCTTCCTGAAATGCTCTTTCCCCCATACAGATGTCTGACTAATAAGCCTCTCACCTCCCTTAAGTTGTTGTGTACATCTCATCTTTTCAATGGGGCTTACCCTGACCATTCAATTTAAAACTGCATCCTGCCTGCTTCCTCCAAATTCCCTTTACTCTGCTATATGTTCTCTTTTTCCTAAGTCCCTTCTCACCATCTGTCATACTGTATAATTTAGGTTTTTGTTGAATTTATTGATTACTAGTCTGTTTCCCCTGGTGAAATGTAAGTTCAATGAGGGCAGAGTTTATTGTTTTGTTCACTGATACAATCCAAATCTGTTCATCTGTGTCTGATGCATAGTAGAAACTCAATATCTATTTGCTGAGTGAATGACTTTGTGACCCTGGGAAAGATTGGGAGGGGAGTGGGAGTGTTTTGAGTGGTGGGTACAATAGCGGGGAGCTGTAGCTGCAGAGAGTCACTGAGTAGAGAATTGTCTTTCAGGAAGTTTAGCAGTGATGAGCTAGAGAAAGTGCCACAGAAGCTAGAAGGAAATAGAGAGCTCGGGGAGGGGGATCGGGAGAGCTTTGTTTTATTTCTGCATCTTTTTAATAAGAGAAAAGGAGCATATTTATATATTAAATGGGAAGAGCCAGTAGAGGGAGGGAGAGCTTAGAGATAGGAGAGAAAGATATTGGATAGAGCAAGGACGTTGAGAAGACCCAAGGCAGAGTAGGATATAGGGGGATTAGTCTTAGACAAGATGGTGAGACACCACTTCTGCTAGGACAGAAAGGAAGGAGGAGAGAATAGGCCCAAATGCAGGAGAGTTTGCCAGTGGTTAAGTACAGAAGTTGAAAGTGTTCTCATTGGGCACTTGAGATTTTCTTAATGAAGCAGGGGGCTGTGAGCATAGCCAATGGTAATAGGGTTGGAGATTTCAGCAGGAATGAGCATAGTCTGGCCACTTAAGAATAGGAGAAGAAAGGGTGAAGGGCTGTAGAGCAACGTAGAGGGTCCAGTTGAGTCAGCTCAGTGATCATAAATTTGTAGGTTTTACTGCCAACGATAAATCATATTATTCCCTCCTACTCGGTAAACAATAGGAGGACCACTTTCTTGTGGTCCATCTTGTGTGACTAGTTTCAATCAAAGAGGTGTGATTCTTCCTGGGCATGTTCTCCTTTTCTTGATCTTGTCTGTGAAACCTTGGGGGTTGTCCTGCTTTGGGAACCCATAACTCAAAAAAGAAAATGTGTCAAAAATGGTTGTTATCAAAATGAAGGCTAGCATCAAAGGGATAAGAAAAACATGCCTAACCAAATTCTAGACCTGTGTACTGATAGATGTTTATTGACGATGGATGCAGCGTCAGAAAAGCACTTTGCTTGCCTCCTGTTAAAGTTACCTTTGGAAAGGCGAGACGGTGGTGGTGAGGCAGAGAGAACGTAGGTGCCGTAGAGCCACAGTGATCCTTTGGATTGATTCTCAATGGTGGTAGAAGCACAGCCAGTGTGAACAATTAATAGAGAAGAAATATTAAAATAGATTAAATTTAAAAAATATTGTAATGGCAGTAATAATTTATTGAGCCTGAACTATCTTTAGCTTTTTTAATTTTTACAGTCTTAGGAGGTAGATATTATTATGCTCATATTACAGATGAGAAAATGAAATGTTACTAATAAGTAGTGGGACTGTGATTCAAACCCTGGTCAGTGTAATTGCTCAACTCCTGAGGGCTTCACTGAGCTACCAGACCTATTCTCCATTGCTCCCTTTTAGATTAGAATCTCCTCTAAACTCAACAGCACTCAAGAAAAAATTTGCTGTATTATATGTATATATATTATATATGTAATATAAGGCTATATATATATGATTTGGGGAGACAGACACTTTATTCTGACTTAGTGTGGTAGTATGATAATTTTTATATGATTCTGTATACTAATTACAGGTTTTATATTGAATATATTTTATGTTGAATTATTATCATTAAAAACTTTGCATCAAAACTATGGCTCTTTATAAGATTTTGGGATTCTAGAATCTTTATAAGATTCAAGGTGTTGCTAGGAACGCCTTGTGGCCTATGCTAAAAATTTTGGCAAATTTTTAGTATGCTAAATTTTTTCAGTGCACTAGACTCAGATCATTAACATGTTTATAAGCATATTGGGTCATCTTATGTATGTTATCATGGCACGTTTACAATTCTTTTACAAGACCAAGTATGCTCTTGATGGCTTCCACACCAGATTGCTGCTTTAGAACATCATAGATTTTCCTTTGGCATAATAGCATTTGGTGGTAATGCTTAATACATTTAATTCTTCAGAATAGATATCGCAATGCTCCAGTGCCCAGGAACATTTGGTGTACTCATTATTTAACAGCATCCTAGTCTCCCTTCAACTATTTAATAATGCATATGTCATTTGGTGTAGTCTCTGTAGGCTTTGGAGAAGTGAGAATACCTCACTTTATAGATTATTCTGGTATGGATGAGTAACTTGCCTGCTTGTTAAGCTCCATAGGGGAGATGACTCTATGGATATGCCTTTTTTATTGTAGTTGTTTTTGCATTCTGTCTGGAATCTCTTTCTAGAGTTTGGACCTTATTGGTATTTAAGTTTTCTGATAGGGTCATTCAGTCCTCAGGTGTGTTGGAATTTGCAACCCTTTGGCAGGTGTGTTTTATCAGTGCCTCTGGGCATTTGAATGGATGTGACCAAATGTGTAGAAAGCAACCCAAATTTCAAATCACCGCCTAGGATCCTTCCTGGTGGACCCATCTCTCAGGACTCATTGGCATTTCAGCTTTCATTTCTACCTCGGTACAATGAAAGACATCATCTTGTTTTTCATTTTTTGTTCCTCCTTCTCCTTTTTCTTACCTATTTTAAACTGTCGAAGCTATTAGCGCCTTTGCAATAGCTTCTTAAATTATCCATGGAAGTTTTTGGAGAGGAACCCCCTTGAGACAGAGCTGTCAGGATAAGGCTTCCAAAGCAAATGATATTTCCTCATTGCTTTGTGTTATTTTTCTCATGTAGACAGCCACAGCACCCCACAGAACCCTAATTAGACAACAAGTGAAAAGGTATGCTAAGGCTTTAAAAAAAACAAAAAAAAAAAGGTAAAATTTAGGAAAAACACAAAGAGGAATTATTTATAAGCAGATATTTGATAAAAATTAGCAGGATGGTTTTATTCAGGCTTTGTTTTTATCATAAACAAGATTTTTCAGATGTTATTCTACGATGTAAGCTTTGTGGGAGCAGGAACTATGTCTGTTTTGTTCACTTGTATCTCCTCAGTGCCTGGCATGGTGCCTAGTACTTGTGAGTGCTCAATAAATATTTTCAAAATATGTTACTAGCAGCCATAATGTGAGCCTTCATCTACTGAATGCTTACTGCATGACAGGCACTCTGCTTGACACTTGCACATACAGGGTAAAACAATAACCCTCTGAGTCATCCCAGTTTTGGGCACAGGGATGCTCTGAGACCAGGACAGGAATGAGCCTGAGAAAAGTTAATGAGGGAAAAAACCTGGAGTCCTTGTGAACCCAGGGAGCAGGGAAGTCCCAATTATCATCCCAGTTTTAAAAGATATTTAAAACTGAGGTCTAGAGAAAGTGTCTCATATTATTAATATGTGGGGGCTTCCCACTTTCCACTGTTTCTTTTGCTTGCTGTTATAGGCTGAATATTTGTGGCCCTCCAAATGTATATGTTGAAATTCTAACCCCGGAGTGTGAACTATTATTAGGAGGTGGGGGATTTGGGAGATAATTTAGGTCTTGAGGTGGAGCCCTCATGAATGGGATTAGGGTCCTTATAAAAGAGACTCCAGGGAGTTCTCTAGCTTTCTTTCTGCCATCGAAGGGAGGTCCCCAGTGAGAAAGTAACCATCTGCAGGCCAGAAGGAGAGCCCTCACCAGAACCCTACCATGCTGGCCCCTGATCTGAGACTTCCAGCCCTCATAGGTGTGAGAAATAAACTTCTGTGGTTTACAAATCACTCAGCCTGCAGTGGTTTGTTACAGTAGTCCAAACTGATGAAGACACTTGCCCTGGCTGTCCTTAATCTCCCTCTCTAAGGAGAAAAAGATAAAGGCCAACCTTATGAATTATTGCAAGAAAAATAGAAAAACTGAGCAGAAATCAGGGTGTTGTGCATCAGGTAGGGGTGAGGAGGAGGGGGGCATGCCTTGTCTGGGGTCATGCAGGATTTGACACGGCTTAGAGGAGAGGGACGTTGAGGGGGCAAGATGGTGGATATAGGATGGAGTAGACAGGAGAGTGAAATTGGCAAGGTAGAGGAGTGAGAGCTCCCACGGAGTTATTAGGAGCTACTTTGGCCTAAGTGTTTGATTCTCTTAAATGTGTGTCAAGACTGAACTTTCAGGGAGAACAAGTATTTCTGTCAATGCAGCCATGTTCCTGGTTCAGCTAGAGCCTGGTTTGACATTGGGGTATATTGAAAGATGTTGTCTCTGGCCACAGCATGTAACCCTGTCTTACTTACTCTATCACGGCCTCCCTGTTCCCCGGGCTCACAAGGACTCTAGGTTTCTTCCCTCATTAACTTTTCTCAAACTTATTCCTGTCCTATTCACGAAATATCTCTGTGCCCAAATCAGGAGGCCTCAGATCTGAGTCACTGACTGTTACCCAAGATTTGTTGCCCTTGACGAATCATCTGGGAAAGGCACTGGCCTTGAACAATCTCCCTCTTATCTATTCTAAGGGCTGAAAACAAGTAATATTCACCAACTTAACTTTTCCTCCTTTGTGCAGTGTGAGTGATATCTACCCCTTACGGTTTTTAAGGTGCTATGAGGATCCATTGAGATTAACCTATACAAGTGATTATGAATGAAGTTTATCCCAGCCATTTAGCTTTGAAAACTTATAGTCATTCATTTATTTAACAGATACTTATTAAGCACATACCATGTAATAGGTACTGTTAATGGTGCTGGGGATATAACAGTGGACAAAATGGACAAAAGTCCCTGCCCTCATGGCGTCTGCGTTGTAGTGGAGGGAGACACCTGTAAACAAGTCAGCCACATAGCGTATCAGAAGGCGCTGAGTGCTTCAGAGAAACCAGAGCCCCAAAGGAGGAGGGGTCAAGTAGGGTGATCAAAGAAGAAGGCAGGCTTCCCTGAGAAGTTAACAGTTCAGCAATAAACTCAGGAGCTGAGGAAGCAAGACCTCGAGATATCTGAAGGGAGACTGCCCTGGAACAAAGTGAACCACTGGTGCCAAGACCCTGAGGTGAAGCCTGCAGGGTGTGGGAGGGAGAGATCGGGAAGGGGAGCAGCAGAGCAGGCAGGGGGAGCCAGCTCACGTGGGGCGTTGTATTCCACTCTGAGGGCTTTGATGTCCACTCTAGGTGATGGGGGAGCTGCTGCGAGCTTTGGATAGTGGGGTGCTGGGGGATGACTTACATTTTAAAAGAAGCCCTTTGGCTGCGGTGCTGAGAGCACACAGTGGGAGTGGCCAGGGTGGAAACAGGGAGGCCATTTAGGAGGGCAATTGCCATACCGCAGAAGGAGAGGAAGAGGTCTTGGAACATCATGCGAATGGCAATGGAGAGTGAAGCTGGTGAGAGGGGGTGAGGTCTTGGCCATCTTCTGAAGGGAGGGCCAACAGGATTTGATGTGGGTTCAATTTGGGCTATGAGGGAAGAAGAGGAATCAAAGGTGATTCTAGCTTTTGGCCAGAGCAGCTGGAAAAATGGAGCCATCCTTTAATAAGATGGAAAAAGACTATGAGAGAAGCAGGTTTGGGGGAAGATTCGGAAATCAGTTCGGAACATGTTAGGTTTGAGCTGTCTATTGGACACACAGCAGAGTAGGTCATTGGACAGATGGGTCTGAATTTCAAGAGATTTGGGGCCAGAGATATAAATCTGGGAGCCACCAGCACATGGATAATATTTAAAAGCATGAGAGTAAGATGGTTAAGGCGGTGAGTGTAAATTAAGAAGAAATGAGAGGCAGCCTAAGGATCCCTGGGGCTCCCTGGGGCGTCAATGCTAAGAGTTTGAGTCCATGGAGTGAATTATCAAAGGGGACAAAGGAGTGATCAGAGGGACTGGAGAAGGCCACTTTTAAGTCAGAGAGGTGCAAAGCCTGATTTACATGGGTTCAAGAGAGAACGGGAAACAATGCATATAGACAGCTTTCTGAGGCACTTTGGTGTAAAGTGGAGCAGAGAAATAGGATGGTAGCTTGGGGAGACAGTAGGGTCAAGAGAGAGGTTTTTTTGTTTGTATGTTTTTTCGTATGTTAGTTTTTTAAGGATAGAAGAAATAACAGCAAATCGTGTTGTTGGGAATGATTCAGGGGAGGGGACAATTGGTGATTTGGAGGTGGAAGAGAATTGCTGGAGTGATGGCCTGAAGGTGCAGTCGGGCACAGGTGCTGGAGGCATGGGGTGGGGGTCTTGAAGGAATCTTCTTGGATTGCTTCTTTTTTTTTCTTCAATGAGATGTGAAGTAAGTCATTGGCCCTGAAAAGATAGGGGAAGAGGTGACTCTCCCTCTTTCTTTTTACCGCATAGCCAATTAACCGTTCCTGTCACTTCTAACATGGGAATGTTCCCTGTGGTCTCTCCTTGTTTCCATGGCTACCAACATTAGTCTCGTTGAATTGCATAGTATCTGTGTTGTTGTGGCCCAACAGTCCCAGCCGCCAGTCTCTTTCCATGGCAGCCTGTTGTGAATACAACTGTTGGCTAACTCTTCCTAAAATATCTGTCAGAGTCCTGCCTCTTTTTGATGGCGTCTTTCTGTCAAAACCCTTCTGGACTCCCCATTAAAGAGGATGAAGCCCAGTTATTCGGTGAGAATCAGGACTCTGGCAAACTCTCTTTGTCCAGTAGGACTGGCTGCCTCATGTCCCTGTCCCCTGAACTCACCAGCCTCACTACTAAGCAGCCTCTGCTTGCACAGACTAGTACTGGACCCTAAGGGAAGCCTTATTTTTCTCATCTGTGAAATGAGGAACAGATTAATAATGGTGCATACCTCTTATGGTTGTTTTTAGGTTTCAATGAGACATCACAGTAAGCTATTTAGAATAGTTCCTGACAGGGTGAAAGTCCTAAATAAATTTTAGTAACTCCTATTCTTATTCTACTTATCTAAAGCCCCTGGCTTTTTTCTTCCTCATCAATTTTCCCTATCCTCTAAGACATAGCTGGCATATCTTCTCTTTCTTATTCACCCTTTCTTGTCTATATTGATCTCTTTCTTCCATCTTTCCCTCATTTCAACGTGTAACCAGATATTCCCTGCACATGTGACTCTATTACTCCAGTGTTGGAGTATCCCATTTCTTAAGCCAGATTGTGAACTTTTTGAGGACAAGGGTCATGCTTCTTAACCTCTTATAGCCTCATTATCTTGTAAGTTGCTATATTACCAAGGCCTTAGATTTTTTATTGTATTTTTTTTGAAGTGTAATTTACATATCATGTCTTTACTCCATTTTAAGTGTACAATTAAATGATTATTAATAAATTTACCAAGTTGTACAGCTATTCACATAAATCAGTTTTAGAGGATTTCCTACCCCCTATTGAGACCCCTAATACCCATCCCCAACTACATTTCAAGCATGCCCCTCCCCTCCACAGTGCTCACCACATCTCTCAGATGTGGGTCTACCCCCCGCCCCCCAAATCCCTAGTGAACATCAGCACCATTTGAGCACCATGGTGTTAATCAGTCAGTACCAATTTGATGGCGAGTACAAGTGGGGCCCATTATTTGGGTCTTGTGTCACCTCACTTTGAATAATGGGCTTAAGCTTAATCCAGGATAATATAAGCGCTGCTAGCTCACTGTCCTTTCTTAAAATTGAGTAATATTCCATTGTGAACATATATCGCATTTTAACAATCCACTCATGAATTGACGGGCACTTGGGTTGTTTCTGTGACCTAGCAATAGTGAATTGTGCTCAAGGCCTTAGATTTTAAAGAGGACATTCCACTGGTTCAACTTGTTGAAGAAATAAATTCTTTTGTTTTTAATC
>CAUYRT010033812.1:0-38425 GCA_963574885.1 Lepilemur ruficaudatus
CTCGGTAAATTCACTGAAAATCATTTAATTGTACACTTAAAATGGAGTGTTGGTTGTATGTAGGTACAGTTGGAGCACTATGTATGTACTCTCTGGACTACTTTGATAGAGTAGGTTTTTGAATGTAACAAGATAAGTCAAATTGAGTGGTAATATATTTTGGGAAATCAGCTCACTACAAATTGTGACTGTAAACATTGTACTGTAAATGTTTTGTAGTTTTCCCCCAATAAAATTTTTGGAAGAAAAAAAAATTTATTACCTGAAAATTGTCATTAAAAAAATGAAATGGGCTATCTATACATTCAAAATCAAATAATGCCAATAATCATTCTAATAAGCTGCAAATAAACTAGTTACTATTATTTAATGTCATATCTACTTAAGAGTCCTCAAAATATATTTAAGTATTGAATAAAATGCATTTTATTACATTAAAAAAAAAAGAAGTGCCATAAACTATGCAAGCAGTAATTCCACAGATTATGTTGAAAAATCTAAAAAGCCAAACAGGTCCAATTTTTCCCACAGCCTTCCTACTCCCACTTCTGCCAAAGCCTTAAATATTACCCCTTCTCACCCCCTACTCTGCTCCACGGGTGACCCTTCCATGGTGTGCGGTCAATAGTTATAAGCTGTTTGAGGGCAGGGATGATGGTGAATGCTTTTCTGTGGCATCTCAAATGTCTAGCTCAGTGTCATATATACAGCTGGCCCTCCAAATCTGTGTTCCACCTCTGCAGATGCAACCACCCACAGATCAAAATACTCAAAAAAAAAAAAATAATGAAAAATAACAATACAACTATAGAAATATTAATAATATAAATAAAAAACAGTACCATATAACTATTTACATAGTTTCAGGTGTTCTAAGGCACCTAGCGATGACTTAAATTATACCAAAGAATGTACCTAGATTACATGCAGATATTATGCCATTTTATATAAGGCACTTGAGCAGGAGCCCTGGAACCAATCTCCCCCCACCTCATTGGTACTGAAGGACAACTGCATACATCTTAATAGGCTCCCAAAATTGATCCCCTAATTACTGACTTCTTTATTCCAAAACGTTGAAGAGCATGTTCTCTAAATATATGTGCTGAGGTACTGGCTGCTCATTAATCCATGGCTGTGAATTCTTGGACGGTTTAGTTACTGTCAAGAGGCCATGCCTGGAGAAGAGAGGATTTTGGTGAG
This sequence comes from Lepilemur ruficaudatus, assembly GCA_963574885.1. Taxonomy (NCBI): domain Eukaryota; kingdom Metazoa; phylum Chordata; class Mammalia; order Primates; family Lepilemuridae; genus Lepilemur; species Lepilemur ruficaudatus. Next base: position 1,204 of record CAUYRT010033812.1, read on the forward strand.
GAAAAGAGCATCAATTCAAGAGGAGATAGTCCTCTGGAAGGTGGCAGATGTTCCACAAGGTCTCCCCCGAGAGCCATGATAATATAGGCAGCACTGAATTAGGAGCTTAAGAGTTGGGGTTCTAATCTTGACTCTTCTTTTGTCTGGCTGTGGGACCACGGAACTCATTCATTTTAGATCTCAATTTCCTCATTTGCCAATCATTGCCAATATCCTCAACATCTAGAGTTATCTCCACAAAGAATTTCACTCCACTTTTTAAAAATTGGTCTGGGTCTTTGATACCATTGCATAGTGGAGGATCAGAAAAGAGTTTTACATCCTAAACCTTCAATCACAGGTCTACTCTACCCGTGAAAAGGATATGGCATGTTCGTGCAATTCCCAAAAAGGATTACAGAGCAACCACATTTCTTTGCCCTCTTCAGCACCATCATCTGCCAGTCTAGAATCTGGAGCTGAGCTTCTCCATGTGCTATCGGGTAGTCAATTCAAACCTCCAGGCAGGGCTGAGGATCCATTTTGAAATTTCTCCTTGTGATCACATGTTTTCAGATTGACTCCTGTAGGGTGGAAACCAAACTGTGCAAAAAGTAGGAAAGCTCATTTGCCGAAGCAATAGTAGCCAAAATTCATCAAGCAGTTATCATTGTCAATGTCATGTTCCAAGTGCTTTATATTTTTTTTATTAACTCAATCGGTACAGCTGCATTATAAGTGCTGTTATTATGCCCACTTTAAACAGAGAGAACTGAGATGCAAAGAGCATTAAAAAATTGCCAAGGTTATATAAAACTGGTAAGGGAAGAAGGCTGGATTCAAACTTGGGCATTCTGGCTCCAGGATCTGAGTGCCTTGCCATCATGCCACAGCCTGTTTCAAACTTACTCTCCTAGGTGGACACCCTCTGTGTGTATTAGATTTGAAGACAGATGGAGCCACATCCCTCTATAATAGAAAATTACAAATGCAAACAAAAACAACAAAACAGACCTAGTTTCTCATGAGAGAAATCTTTTTCTCACTCCAGCTTTGCTGGAGCCAGGTTTTACTAGTGTATTATGCATCAGAGAAGAGTGGCTAGAAATTTGGGGACTGCTCTGTCTCTGTGTGTGACGTCCATCTCATCAGGACCAACTCTCCAGTCTGAGGTAGGACCCTGGAGATGTGACCGGGAGCACCCAGACGGAATGCTCTTTCCCAGGATTCACACCATTACTCTTCCTTCACTCGAGAGGCCCCCAGCTGGCTGAGCAGTAGCCCTGATAGCCAAAGCAATCTCCAACTCACTGTATAAATCTAGCACAGGAGCTGCCAACAGCCGGTGCTGGATAAAGTCTGTTCTGTTCCCTGCCAACCAAATGGCCCCACAGCATAAGGTTCCAAGTTTTCTCAGTCTCATAAAACCTGACTGAATGAAGCAGTGGTGCCATGAAATTTGCATTTATCTTATGCACCTGACACTTCCCATCACGATGATAGAGTGCTTCCCTCATGTCAGAGCCCTCTTGGCTCTTAGGGAGGACAGGAAAGCAGGATGGAGGTTGGTTGTGGGACAGACTAATGAAAGGCAGGAAGGAGAGTAAATCTGTAGCATGAGGGATGGAAAACGAGGCATGGGAGGAATGGGGGGCTGGGGGCTGGGGAAGCACTGGGACTTAAGATAAAAGAGCATTCCAGAGCCCCTTGCACATTTGGGCCATCAGTCATCTCTGCTTTTCAGGGACAACCTTTCTGGTGACCTCCTGGCCCTGGCCTGCAGCATCCTTACAGCTGCCCCCGGGAAGCTGATGCCCTCTTTCATAGTTCACCATTGTGTGCACGTCTGGAGCAGGCCTGCAAGAAAATTGACCTGAGGGTTTACAGGTTGTTGAAATAAAGTGGTTTTGTTGCATTTTCTGTTAGGGTTTTGAATGAGAGAGTACGTGAGGGAGACTTTAGTGTTTCAGCTGAATGTGAGGAAAAACAAACAAAAAAAAATTGTATTCAAGTGAAAATTTCTTTATTTTCCTCTTGCTTAAAAATTCTCAACTTTGTTTTAGTTAAAAAAAAAAAAAGCACATGCACCCGAATGTTTATGGCAGCACAATTCACTATTGCTAGGTGGTGGAAACAACCCAAACGCCCATCAATTGATGAGTGGATTATTAAAATCTGGCATATGTTTACAATGGAATATTATTCAATTTTAACAAACGACAGTGAGCTAGCACCGCTTATATTGTCCTGGATTGAGCTTGAGCCCATTATTCAAAGTGAGGTGACACAAGACAGGAAGAATAGGCCCCACATGTACTCACCATCAAATTGGTACTGATTGATTAACACTATGGTGCTCAAACGGTGGTGGTGTTCACCAGGGATTTGGGGGTTGGGAGGGTAGACCCACATCTGAGGGAGGTGGTGAGCATTGTGGAGGGGACGGGCATGCTTGAAATGTAGTTGGGGAGGGGAATTACGGGTCTCAATAGGAGGAAGGAAATCTTCTAAAACTGATTTAAATGAATAGCTGTACAACTTGGTAAATTTACTAATAATCATTTAATTGTATGCTTAAAATGGAGTAATGGCAGATATGTAAATTATACTTCAATAAAGTTGTCAAAAAAATCATAATTAGAAGTTGCTAAACAAAAGAATAAAACATACAAATTGTTTTAGATAAAAAAAAAAAAAAAAAAAAGCACAGTGCCTAAAGAGCTGGGCTCCAGAGCAGAGGGTCTAGATTCAATCCCAGATCAAACATTTACTGGTAGACAAGGTTTTGAGTCTTTCTTTGTTTCCGTTTTCTCATTGGTAAGTAGGGTATTAAAAGAAGTATTTCATAGAGTTGTTTTGAGGTTAAATGAGATGATATATGTCATGTGCTTGATGCAGGTGCCTTGTACACAGTAAGTGCTCCAAGGATGTGGGTTAACATCCTGACCTCAAGACTTTGGAGGGATGCTGGCTGTCCTAGAAACTCTGAATATCAAGGCTCTCTATGACTCCATCATGAAAATTAGTGCCTAATGTATCTCTGTTTTTTAATGTCTTAGTAAGATTCACAATGTCTGAATAATTATTGTAGTTATGGCTGGTAGATGGCTACCTTTTTAAAAAATTGTCTATTTTCTCTATAGCACCCTTGTTGCTTCATGTCTGTTACTCACATTTTTGCCCTCTAAACTAGGAAAAAAGTTCAAACTAGATCTGAACTTTTAAGGATCAAAGTCCATGACTGCTCAAACTCCTTGACCCCTTTCCAGAGACAAAATGAGAACCAGGCACTTAGGATATTCTTTTTCACTAGAAGAGCTGGCCTTTATTTCCCCAATATGACTACATGGATGGTGGGCTTGAAGTTTACTATGTGCTTGGCAATCTAGGGCCATGAAACATTACTGTAGTCAGTGAAAGTTTGGTAACTATTCTTTGACCACCACCACTCTGATCCAACCCACCATTCCAAATATTTGTAGGTTGTGTTTTCCTTTGCTCCTGCCTTGCTCATTAATAGGGCTAGTGCTTCCACCTACTCTGGAGATTGAGAACTTCTCCTTGGATATTGCAGGATATATCACATGAAATAGAGCATGACCAGATGGGAGTATCATCCTTCCTTGTGGACAAATAAGAAGGGGAGAGAGAGTGATATGCAGAAATTCTAAAGCCAAATACTGGTTGATGGCAAAGCTTCCATCCTCCCAGATTTTATTAGCAGCAATAAAGAAAAGTGCCTCCTTTTGGTGAGAAAGCTAAAATTAAGATATTGAAAGTGAATTTTGAAAGTAAATTTTTTAATTCAATCACTCATTCATTTATTCAGTTTTCTAACAAATATTTATTATGTGCTCATTTGTGTGAGGAATGATTCTATTTAATTTTTAAAATTACTTGCATCTTCCAGGATATAATGTTAAATGTTACAGCTTTTGAGCTGGTTCAGTAAATACAAAAAAATAAGCAAACAAACAAATAAATAAAACCTGTCTTTGTTGATAGCCATGCTGAGTTCCTAAGTTCCACATTTTGTGAATGATGTAAGGCCAAAAGGTGGCAAGCAAATCTTTTTGGAAATATAAGTGCTAACAATTAATTTGTCTACTTCTTTGTTGTTTAGGAAAGTCTTCTTTTACAAAGTGAAAGTGATGTTACTTGGAAAGAGAAGAAACAAAATCTGCCAAGGACTACAGGGATGAATGACACAAATCAGCCATTTTTTGGAGGCAGGAAATACCTAGTTTATACCATGAACTGATCTACCAATAAAAGACAATTGGTGCTGAAATATATGGCCGAGGAGAGTCCTCTTGTTTCAGGCTTCAAAGTTATTCCAAAGCAGTCTTTAGCCCATAGATGTAATATTAAGATGATATATTATATGACTACCAGAACAAACTAAAGGAATATTAATTCAAAGATATTTTCTCTACAGAGATATATGTGTAGGTTTTGTAGGTGTATGAGCATATACTTATGTATGTATATTTTTACACATAAATATTCATATGTACATAAATTAGCTATATATATTAATGTTAAGTTTAAATAATATATAACACTGAGATAGTATAGAAACATTGTTACTTTCATGTCATCCATTTATAGTTTTTAAGCCTTTCTTCATTCAACCCTACAGCATAAATTATAATTATAATAAAAGATAATCTTTATGTCAGTGTTAAGAAACTATAATTTAGGATATGTTCTCGTGGGCAAAATGTGAAGAGGGAGTAGTTTTTTGTACCAATCCTCTCTTGAGAATACACACATATTGCTACTCTCATGAATTAGACTGATTTCAGACAAAAACCTGTTAGAAGAAGTAATGAAAGAAAATGCCCCATTTATAAGAGTAATGAATAAGATAAAATAACAAGGAATACACAGAACAATAAATAGGCTGGCTCTATATAAAGAAATATTTTACATATTACTAACAGCCTCAACAGAAGACTTGAACAAATAAAAAGGCATAATATATTCTTGGATAGAACGACTTGACATCACAAACATGTATTTTCTCTAAATTAATTTCTAAATTTAACGTAATCCCAATAAAACTAAAACAAGGTTTCTTTTAACCTGACAATCTGATTTTCACATTTATAGGAAAAAAGAATGAACAAGAATAGCAATTAAAACTATAAGGAAAAAGAAACATGGGGTCAGACTAGCCTCTCCAGATGTTAAAACATATGATAAAGACTCAAATATCAAAATAGTATAGTGTTGGAGTACAAATAGACAAGCAAATGAGCTAAATAGAAAGTCCAGTAAAAAGTGCAAATGTATATGGAATGGAACATATGATTAAAGTGGCATCTTAAACCAGTGAGGGAAAAGAAGATTTATACAATAAATGATGTTAGAATAATTAGAAAGCCAAAGGGGAAAAATAATTTGGACTTATACCTCACATTTTTCAGCAAGATGAATTCAAAATGGATTGAAGATTTAAATGATAATAATAGAGCCCATAAAAGTTCTAAAGAGAAACATTGGGATATTCTTTTATAATCTTAAAGTAGAGAAGGCATTATTCTCACTATGACTCAAAATCTACAACCATAAAAGATATTGATAGTTTTTATTATATAATCACAGAAGTTGATTTAGGCCAAAAAAAAAAAAAAAAAAAAACCTCAGAATAAATGTAACCAAAGGAAGTAAAAGATTTGTGCAGTAAAAAACTATAAAACATCGATGAAAGAAGTTAGAGAAAACCTAAATAAATGGAAGGATATCCTGTGTTCAAAAATTGGAAGACTTAATATTGTTAAGATGACAATTATTCTCCAAGCAATCTACCGATTCAATGGAAACCTTATGAGAATTCCAATAACCTTTTATTCTTTGTAGAAATGGAAAAGGTGATCTTCAGATTCTTATAGAATTACAAAGGGCCCTAAATAGCCAAACAATATTGAAAAAGAAGAACAATGTTGGAGAACTTGTATGTCTCAATTTCAAAACTCATTACATAGCTACAGTAATCAAAACAGTGTATACTGGCATCAGGATAAATATATAGCCCAAATGAATGAAATTGAGTGTCCAGACAACCTCTTCTTTCCCAATTTATTTCTTTTCTCTTGCCTGATTATTTGGCTAGGACTTCCAATACTATGGCAAATAGAAGTGGTGACAGTGGGTACCTGTGTCTTATTTCAGTTCTTAGGGGGAATGCTTTCAATCTTTCCCCATTCAGTGTGATGTTGTCTGTGGGTTTGTTATATATGGCTTTTATACTTTTGAAATATATTCCTTCTATGCCTAATTTGTTGAGAGTTTTTATCAAGAAAAGGTGATAGATTTTATCGCATACTTTTTCTGCATCTATTGAGATGATCATATTATCTTTGTTTTGTTCTTGTCTATGTGGTGAATCATGTTTATTGATTTGCATATGTTGAACCATCCTTGTATCTGCAGGATGAAACTCACTTGATCATGGTGGATTAACTTATTGTTTCTTTTGAGACACAGTTTTACTCTTTCTGCTCTGTTGTGCTGGCAAAAGTGCAGTGGCACCGTCAGAGGTCACTGCTATCTCAGTCCCCCAGGCTCAAGTGATCCTCCTGCATCAGCCTCCCAAGTAGCTGGGACTACAGGTGTGCAGCACCACACTGAACTATTTTTTTTTCTATTTTTAGTAGAGACGAGGTCTCACTTTTTCTCAGGCTGGTCTCGAATAGCTAACCTCAAGTGATCCTCCTATCTCGGACTTCCAAAGTGTTAGGATTACAAACGTGAGTCACCACATCTGGCTTAATTATCTTTTTGCTGTGCTGTTGAATTTGGTTTGCTAGCATTTTGTTGAAGATTTTTGCATGTATATTCATAAGGGATATAGGTCCGTAGTTTTATTTTGTTGTTGTGTTTTTTCCTGGCTTTGGTATCAGGGTGATATTGACTTCATAGAATGAGTTAGAGAGGATTCCCTCATTTTTGATGTTATGGAATAATTTCTGTAGAATAGGTACCAGTTCTTCTTTGTGGTTCTGGTAGGGTTTGGTTGTGAATCCATCTGGTCTAGGGCTTCTTTTTGCTGGGAGATTTTTTTTTTTTTTTTTGAGACAGAGTCTCACTCTGTTGCCCAGGCTAGAGTGCCATGGCATCAGCCTAGCTCACAGCAACCTCACTCAAACTCCTGGGCTCAAGCAATCCTTCTGCCTCAGCCTCCCAAGTAGGTGAGACTACAGGCATGTGCCACTATGCCTGGCTAATTTTTTCTATGTATTTTTAGTTGTCTGACTAATTTCTTTCTATTTTTAGTAGAGACGGGGTCTCGCTCTTGCTTAGTCTGGTCTTGAAGTCCTGACCTCAAGTGATCCTCCCTCCTCGGCCTCCCAGAGTGCTAGGATTGGAGGCATGAGTCATCATACCCAGCCTCTGCTGGGAGATTTTTAATCTGCTTCAATCTCACTGCTCATTATTGTCCTGTTAAGGATTTCTATTTCTTCCTGATTCACATTTTTAAAATGTCTTTATTACCCAAAGTGATCTGCAGATTCAATGCAATCTCCATTAAAATTTCAACATCATTATTTGTGGATTTAGGAAAAATAGTTCTATGCTTCATATAAAACCAGAAAAGACCCCAAATATCCAAGGCAAGCTTAAGCAATAATAACAAATCAGGAGGCATCACTTTATTGGACTTCAAGGCTACAGTATACTACAAGGCTACAGTAACCAAAACTGTATGGTATTGGCACAGAAAGAGAGACATAGACCTATGAATCAGAACAGAGAACCCAGATATAAAACTATCCTCATATTGCCATCTGATCTTTGACAAAGCAGACAAAAGTATACTCTGTAAGAAAAGGATCCATATTCAATAACGATGCTGGGAAAATGAGTTATCCACATGTAGAAGACTGAAACAGGATCTGCATCTTTCATTACTCACAAAAATTAAGTCACAATGGATAATAGATTTAAACCTAGGACATGAAACTATAAGAATTCTAGAAGAAAGTGTTAGAAAAATTCTAGATATTGGCCCAGGCAAAGGATTTATAAAGAAGACCCAAAAGGCAATCACAGCAACAACAAAAATTGGACATGCTTGAAGCTCTGACTCAGGAGGAGCAAAGGCAATATATGTAACCTAAACATTTTTACCCCCATAATAAGCTGAAATAACAAAACAAATGGGACATGATTAAACTAAAAAGCTTCTGTACAGCCAACGAAATAATCAATAGAGTGAATAGACAATCTACAAAATGGGAGAAAATATTTGCATATTATACATCCAATAAAGGGCTGATAACCAGAATCTATAAAGAACTCAAACAAATCAGCAAGAAAAAAATTAAACAACCCTATATAAAAGTAGGCAAAGGACATGAACAAAAGCTTCTCAAAAGAAAAGACTAATGGCCAATAGGCATATGAAAAAATGCTCAAAGTCTTTAATCATCAGGGAAATGCAAATCAAGACCACAATGAGATATCACCTAATCCCAGTGAGAATGGCTTTTATTAAAAAGTCCCAGAACAACAGATACTGGTGTGGATGTAGAGAGAAGGGCACACTTATACACTGTTAGTGGGCTGCAAACTAGTACAATCTATATGAAAAATAATATGAAGATATCTCAAAAAACCAAAAGTAGACCTACCATTTGATCTAGCAATCCCACTGTTGGGTACTTACCCAAAGGAAGAAAAGTCATTTTATCAAAAAGATATGTGCACTTTAATGTTTATTGCAGCACAATTCACAATCACAAAGATCCAGAATCAACCCACATGCCCATCAATACATGAGTAGATTAATATAATGTGGTATATGTATACTATGGCATACTATGCAGCCATAAAAATAGTGAACTAATACCTTTTATAGCAACCTGGATGGAACTAGAGACCATTCTTCAAAGCAAAGTATCATAAGAATGGAAAAATAAACACCACATGTGCTCATTATTAAATTGGAACTAATTGATCAACACTCATGTGCATGTATGGTAGTAAAACTCAACAGAAACCAAGTAGGCGGGAAGAGGGAGGAGGGGATGGGTAAATTTATACCTATCAGGTATAATGTATGCTACCTCAGTGATGGGTACACAAATAACTTTGACTCAAACTGCACAAAAGCAAAACATGTAATCAAAACATTTATACCCATGTAATACTCTGAAATTTAAAAAAAAAAAAACAATATGACACCCACCACCTTGGCTTGGGTCCATGGTGATGAGGAGTGACCCCAAGGGGACTGACAGCCTGGTGCTTTGTTCTCAAGAAGTTCCCAGTTCACTGGCAGTAGCAGCTTATGGGATCATGATGGCAGAGAAGCTCTACAGCAGCTTGGGAACCTGTAGTCTGCCAGAGGTGTGAAGGGAGGAGAAACAAACCCCCCATCTACCATTTCCACAGAGCTCCAAGTTCCTCAGGGGTTTATCTCTGCCAAAATCTTTCTTCTTGTTGTTCTCTTCCACAACTTCTCCACATAGAATCTCTAGTACGTTCAGCACTTTTCCTTCAAAATTATACATGAGCTGCTTTATTCATCTAAAACTTTTCCTTCTTTCTGAGATGATCTGGTGACTGATGTCTCTAGTTAGCCATTTTGCCTCATTCATGATTATGAGATTTATAATTTTCTTTTTTTTTCTTTTTCTTAATTTCAGCATATTACGTGGGTACAAATGTTTAGGTTACATATATTGCCCTTGTCCCATCTGAGCCAGAGCTTCAAGCGTGTCCATCCCCCAGGTGGTGCACATCGCACTCATTATGTGTGTTTATACCCATCCCCTCGTCCCCCCTCCCATCTGCCAACACCCGGTGAATGTTACTACTATATGTACACTTAAGTGTTGATCAGTTTATACCAATTTGATGGTGAGTACATGTGGTGATTATTTTTCCATTCTTCGGATACTTCACTTAGGAGAATGGGTTCCAGCTCTATCCAGGATAATATAAGAGGTGCTATATCACCATTGTTTTTTGTGGCTGAATAGAACACCATGGTATACATATACCACATTTTATTAATCCACTCATGTATTGATGGGCACTTGGGTTGCTCCCACATCTTTGCAATTGTGAAGTGTGCTGCTATTAACATTCAAGTGCAAATGTCTTCTTCATAGAATGTCTTTTGTTCTTTGGGGTAGATGCCCAGTAATGGGATTGCCGGATTAAATGGTAGATCTACTTGCATCTCTCTGAGGTATCTCCATATCGCTTTCCACAGCGGTTGTACTGGTTTGCAGTCCTACCAGCAGTGCTTGAGTGTTCCTATGTCTCTGTATCCATGTCAACATTTATTGTTTTGGGACTTTTTGATAAAGGCCATTCTCATTGGAAATAAGTAATATCTTATTGTGGTTTTGATTTGTGTTTCCCTGATGATTAGAGATGTTGAGCATTATTTTCATATGTTTGTTGGCCATTAGTCTATCTTCTTTTGAAAAGTTTGTGTTCATGTCCTTTGCCCACTTTTTGATAGGATTGATAATTTTTTCTTGCTGATTTTCCTGAGTTCTGTATAGATTCTGGTCATCAGCCCTTTATCGGATGTGTAGCAAACCAATATCTTCTCCCATTCTGTATATTGTCTGTTAGCTCTAGTGATAGTTTCCTTGGCTGTGCAGAAGCTTTTTAATTTGAGCAGGTCTCATCTATTTATTTTTGTTGTTGCTGTGTTTGCCTTTTGGGTCTTCTTCATAAATTCTTTCCCTAGGCCAATGTTTATAAGAGTTTTTCCAACAGTTTCTTCCAAAATTCTTATAGTTTCATGCCTTAGGTTTAAGTCTATTGTCCTTGGTGAGTTGATTTTTGTGAGAGGTGATAGGTGTAGATCCTGTTTCAGTCTTCTACATGTGGCTATCCAATTTTACTAGTACCATTTATTGAATAATGATTTTTTTCCTCTGTGTCTGTTTTGTCAAAGATCAGATGGTTATATGAGGATGGTTTTATCTCTGGGTTCTCAGTTCTATTCCATTGGTCTATGTCTCTGTTCTTGTGCCATTGCCATGCTCTTTTAGTTACTATAGCCTTGTAATATAGCTTGAAGTCTGGTAAATTGATGCCTCCCAATTTGTTGCTGTTGCTTAAGATTGCTTTTGCTATAAGGGGTCTTCTCTGGTTCTATACGAAGCATAGAATTATTTTTTCTAGATTTTTGAAAACTGATGTCGGTATTTTAATAGGGAGTGCATTAAATCTGTAGATCACTTTGGGTAGTATAGACATTTTTACAATGTTGATTCTTCCAACCCATGAGCATGGTATCGTTTTCCACTTGTTTTTATCCTCTGCTATTTCCTTCCTCAGTGTTTCATATTTTTCCCTGTAGAAGTCTTTTAATTTTCTTTTTTGTGTTTCCTTGTCTGTTTTTTATATCAAGCTTTAGCTGGCCTCATAGAATGAATTAAGAAGAGTTCTCTTCACTTCAATTAATTTTTAATAAAACCATTCTATGGGGAAACAATAGTCTCTTAACACATGATGTTGGATCAACTGGATAGCTACATGTTAAAGAATGTATGTTGAACCCCTACCTTACATTAGATATAAAATTTAACTTAAAGTGAATCAATGACCAAAATATAGAAAGTAAAACTACAAAATTCCTAGAATAAAAAATAGGGAAAAATTTTTGTGCTTCAAACTTTGTATTTCAAAGGACTCCATTAAGAAAGTAAAAAGACAACCTACAGAATAAAATAAATTATTTGCAAATGATATATATGATAGGGTATAGTATCTGTACGAGGAAGAACTCCTACAACTCAACAACAAAAAGAAAAACAACCCAACTGGAAAGTGGGCAAAGGATTTGAATAGACCTTTCTCCAAAAAAGATACACGGTACAAATAGCCAACAAGCATGTGGAAAGATGTTCAACATCAGTAGCCATTAGGAAAATGCAGATTGAAACCATAAAATACTACTCTAATCCTGTGATATGGCTATTTTAAAAAAATCCCAAGAAACACTAAATAACAAATGCTGTCAAGCATATGGAGAAATTGAAATGTTGCTGGTGGCAACGTAAAATGGTGCAGCCACTGTGGAAAACAGCTTGATGGTTCCTCAAAAATTTAAACAAGTGTCCATCAGTGGATGAGTGGGTAAACAAAATGTGGTATATACATACAATAAAAAATTACCCAGCCAGAAAAATAATGAAGTACTGAGTACTGACACATTCTGCAACATAGATGAGCCTCAAAAACATACCAAGGTCAAGAATCCAGACATGGAAGGTCACATATTATAGAATTCCATGTATGTGAAATATCCAGAGTAGGTAAATCTATAGAAACAAAAGGCAGATTGGTGGTTGCCAGTGGCTGAAAACACAGGGGAATGGAGAGTGACTGCATAATGGGCATGAGGTTTCCTTTTGGGTTGATGAAAATGTTTGGAACTAGATAGAAGTAGTGGTTGTACAACATTGGAAATTTATTAAATGCCACTGAATTCTACACCTTACAATAGTTAATCTTCTAGTACATGAAATTTTAATAAAACAAAATAAATCATCATAAAGTATGGGCTACAGTTAATGATAATGTATTAATATTGATCCATTAATTGTGACAAATGGGCTGTACTAATGTAAGATGTTAATAATAGGGGAAACTGAGTTTGAGATATATGGGACCTCTCTGTACTAAGATGTAGATCTAAAACATTGCTATATTTAAAAAGATTTTTTTTGAAAAAGACAAAAAGTAAAAAAATGTTAGAAAATAAATGACAAACTTAGAAAAAAATCTGCAACTCATATGATCAACTAAGAGCTAATTTTCCTAATTTGAGCAGCACTTAGAGATTAAGGGAATGTTCACACATCCAATAGAAAAATGGGAAAAGGAAAATTCATCAAAAATAAAACAGTTCATCAAAAGATAAACACAAATATCTCTTAAACATATAAAGAGATATTTAACTTCTCTCCTAAAAATAAAAAAATCTCTCCTAAAAATGACCCTATTGTAATATTTTTACCCACCATATTGGCAAAATCTAAAAGTTTGATGATCTACTCTTTGGTAAGGCTGTGTAGAAACAGAAATTCATGATGGTATGTATGTAAACTGGTATAACTCTACAGAGGAAAATTTATCAATATGTATAACAATTATAAAGGAATATACCCATTGACCCAGCAATTTCACTTACAGAAATCCATCTTACCAATATATTGCATACATAAAAAATGACATACATGTAATTTTATTCATCTCAGTAGTGTTTTGAATAGCAAGAGACTAGAAAAAAATCTAAAAGTCCATTGGGGGCTGGACAAATACTGTTTATGGTACAAGGATATACTGACATACTATACAGCTTTAAAAAAGAATAAAGCAATTCTTTATGTACCAGCATAAAAAAATTCCAAGATTTAATGTTGAGTGAAACCAGTAGAACAGTAGTATAAATGTGATTTTCTGTAAAAAAATAAAAGAATGAGATAGAAAAATATATTAGGATAAATACACATGCTTATACATATAATTAGATTTATATATCTATAAATATATTCGTATATCTATATATACAAATATATTTGTATTCATTTGTGTATGCATCAAGAAACTCTAAAAGATGCATAATAACTGTAGTTATACCATGAAAGAGGAGTATACTTTGGGTGAATAGGTAGGCATTGGGTAGATTGGGTGGAAGAGAAGAATTTTATTAAATACTTTCTTTTTAAAAATTTTGAACCAGGTGAAAGTATTACTTATTTAAAATAAAAAGAAAGAATATTTAAATGGCCAAACCAGAAAGAACTTGTATTGTGTACATTGGTGTAGACTTTCCCAGACACTGGAAGACATGCAACAAGACCATTGTTTCTAAGACTTCTTGTTGGAGCAAGCTAAAGACTTCCATGTACACACACATTGTTAAGGCAGACCCAACCACTTGTCTTCTTTGACCGTGGCAACCAAGACCATGGGTTTTTGGGGGGTATTTCTAGGCTAGTTTCATCATTCAGATGGTTTTGCCCTCCTCAGGCTCTGCTCTGTTCTGTCCCTGGCTCTGTCACCAGTACTTGGAACACTGCCTGATACCAAGTTCTAATGAGCATTTACTGAATGATTGAATTCAGGACACTTTTACCACTATGTAAGTGACTTTAGTCATAAATATTGAGTCAGTGGTCAGAGGAGAATGAGAAAATTTTTTTTTTTAAAAAGTGAAATGTCCACTTTAACTTGATGGTGGTTTGAAATCTAAAATCAGAGAAAACTTTTTTTTTTCATCCACTTCGAAATCAGATATAGCTTCCTGAGTCAGTTTTAGAAAATACTGTCTGACCATCATAGACCTACCAAAAACGTGGTTTCTACCCAGAAGAATAGGAGGCACTACTTACCTGTTTTTTCTAGATTCCTTTCAGTGTGTCATATCCCATGGGAAGAGAAAGGCCCTTGGAGGGGATATTGACTATATCTTGGTGGAGGATTGAGTGAAGAAGGATTGCTTCTACTCAATGACTGACTTTTACCCTTGAGTAGAGATATTTTGCTTTTTAAAAAAATTTTAACATTTGAACAATATTACATGTATTCTTCAAGCCCTTGGGAATTCCATTTGAGTATATCAGAATAGGAAATTAGAATGAGAAGAGAAAAAACAGCCTGTAGACTTCTAAAACGAAAGTAGAAAATAGAAGAAAGAGAAATGTATTTGAACTTGGTCTACAATTCCAATTTTGAGCATCTATGACTCTAATGAATACATTTTTCCCATTGTCAAATGCTGAGAAAGTTGGATTTGACTTTTAAACCCAGAACCTTATGATTTGCCACTGGGTCAGGAGATGGCTATAAACATTTTTAAGATAATTTGCTTACATTAATTATTTTCTCTAATTTTTTTGTGGCTTTTTAGCTGAAGGGCTTCACAAAATGTTCTGCTTTGGGATGAAGAGCCACTGTGAGCAGCACATTGATCAATGGGAGCAGACCTCTCTTCCCTCCTCAGAACAGATTTTCTAGATATGATGAAAAAGTTCTAGTGGGATATCTGTGCATTCAGGTGTCACCTGTGTCCGTGAGGCAAGAAGGTAATGACTTTAATTCTCCAGAGAAATTCAGTTCATTTCATGAGCACTGAACTCATTTGGGGAGTGGGGGGAGGGAGAAATGACTATCAACTATATCTATCCGTGGTATCTAGTTGTACAGAAAAACACGTCAGTTAAAACACGTTAAACCAATTTTACAGGTAATGCCAAAAAAACAGCAACACTGACAAAGTGGGTAGATATCACTCATCTTGACAAGTGATTATGTAGATTAGGAAAGATGCAGGAAGTGTACTGTACAGCTGGGGGCTGAGAGTAATTCTCCTGTTGATATAATGAATAGCATGGCAGGTGTGTTCTGTTCTAGGTTAACCGTCTCAGAGTTACAGGGAGGCCAATCTCAATCATACAAAGATGTGGGGGAAAGGTATGAGAAATAATTTACGGTCCCAGGTGTTTGGGTCCCCAGAGAGATTCCAAAAATATGTAAGATTTTCAGATCTCCAGAAATCAATATCATTTTTTCCCCCAGACTTTTCTCTTAGGCTTTTGTGACTCAGATTTCAATCGGACGTTTTGAATCATTTCAATCTTATCAATATTTGCATATTAATATTTGCATTCTTATGTCTACATTGAAAAAGAGTTGGGAGATTTAAAGTAGATTATATATCTTTGCCACCTTGACTATGAAGTTTGTCAACATTCACATCTTCATCATGCCTTTCCTGTAGATGCCAGGAGCATCTGTGGTTGTGCACTCTGATGTTCTTGGTGTGTGCTGAGCATTGCCATTGTTTCTTTGGAGGGATAGTGAGTTTTCAAGGGCAGAGCCTTTGCCTGGTACTTCCTGTGTCCGCCCAATCTCTGATCCAGGACTCTGCGTACCACAGGCAGGGTACACAGTCACCACTTTGGATGATGGCTGACATTAATGTCATCCCACAAATATCTGCATTTAGGAATGTGTTATGGGCAAGGTTTTAGCAATAGAGCCAAATACCTCCTGAAAACCAGAAATTGTACATCCCACACTTGTCTTTTTAAAGGGATGTATATTTACATTTGAGAATGAATGCTATTTGTTGTCACCTATCAAAGAGATAAACTTGGTATAATTCCTATGTTAGACAATTTAAAAGTGATTGTGAAGCAAAATAAATTATGAATGAAATAATAATTTGATTTTCTACATACCTTTTCAAATGGTAGAGAAAGGAAGATCTAGGAAAATGATCTACCATCAGTTCCCTTGGGAATGTCCCTAGCCCCAAACACCTGGTGGTATATAGTAAGGTTCATAAAACGCAGCTCTTCTCCAGAGTCACTGTTATTAACCGGAGTTCCATGATGGACTTCAGGGAGTCCTTGGACCTCCTGAAAGTGTTTGCAAAACTCCATATTTACATACACTTTACTAAGGAAGGGCAATAGCTTTCATATCAGATTCCCACAGGGGTCAATGACCCCAAAATATTAACAGCATCAATTTAGAATCTCACAATTCACTTATGAATAATTTTAGATGTACCTCGTCATCTAATTCTAGATGGATAATAAATATTACAAGCTACTTATTCATTTATTTAGCACACATTTATGGAGTATTGCACTTCCAGATGCCAAATACTGTCCCAGGTGCTGGAGGGAAGGACAAATAAGATCATAGAAAGAGAATGCTGGAAACATTTCCTGAGTGAAGAAAACCAAACAGAACTAGGTTGAGGTGACTCTCCTTTAACTTTTCTGGTACCAATTTGACACTTTGTTCTTTTGAAGGTTGGTTATCACTACTAGTATATACTTTTAATTGAGTTACAATAATAACCATAAATCACTTCAATTAACATTAACTTCTATTGTGGCAGATATAATTAAGAATACATATGTGACTGTTTCTACCTTTTATAATGAGCTTTCATAGTAATCACTATTGGAACTACAGTATTAAGTATAATTACTAAGTAATCTACTAGAACCTAGAATTACTTTATAATTATATGGTATTTTCCTAAGTATATAGCATGTAGTTACTTTGGGAGTAAAGCACAATAGTGACATTTAGCAATCCATTTCATAATTGGTGAAATCTTGCTAATAAATGTGAGTTAACATCCATAAATGCTAGTCATTTTAAATTTCAACATAAAGCCAGCCACTCAGCCAGCTTTTGAAAGGGAAGACACCTTATTTTAAAACTATAATTCCAAGGGGGAAAATTGTCTGAACATACAAATCATGTGGTTTTGGAGTCCAAAAGCAAAACAGATGGTATTAATTATCTATATTGAAAAGTAAGTGTATGTTTAATATACTAGAATGGGATTTTGAAAAACAGTTATATCTTGGTCCACAGTTTCAGTTTTTTGGCAGGTGGGTCTAAAAACTTCTAATAGAAGCTTTAGGATATATTTTCCAAAAGAATATATTCAGCTGAGAAAATGTATTTTCTAGCAGATGCAGAACTCACATTAAATTAAAAATAATTGAGGGTGGGGGAAAGAATTGTGTTTTCTCAGGGTTTGTGACTTACTACTTCACAAAGAACCTATTGTGAATTTTCCTAAAACATCATAGCAATCTATATGGCAGAAAAGAAAAGAGAAGATAGCCATGCTCCAATTTTCAGTGGCATAGAGAATTAGAAAACTGAACTTATTTAATAAACTATATTGATTTCCTAAGGCTGCTATAACAGATTTGGTGACTTGAAACAGCAGAAATTTATTCTTTTAAAGTTCTAGAGGCCAGAAGTCAAAAATCAAGGTGTTAGCCAGATTGGTTCCTTTTTGGAGGTTCTGAGGGAGCATTTGTCTCATGCCTCTCTAGTAGCTTCTGGTAGCGATCGGCAATCCTTAACCTTCCTTGGCTTGTTAGGCATACCAAATCCAGTCTCTGCCTCCATCTTCATATAGCCTTCTTCCCTGTGTCTGTCTGTCTTCTTTTCTGTCTCTTATCTGGAAACCCATCATTGGATTTAGAATCCACACTAATCTAGAGTTTGATTACATCTGCAAGGATCCTTACTCCAGATAAGGTTACATTCTGAGGTTCCAGGTGGATGTATCTTTTGGAGGACACACTCAACACACCCTGTCAGGTATCTATGCACAGGTAACATTTCAAAAGGAATCAGAGAAGCAAGGCGTCCAAATGAGACTAGAAACTTAGAAACAGAGATCTTAGACCTGGAAATGATCTCTGGAGAAAATGGAGGCCTCCTTTTGCTATTCAACTTGTAGGAAATTATCACTACTTAAAAGAAAAAGCAACTAATGTCAAGGAAACTAAATGGTCTAACAAGTACAATAGTCTGGGAAGTGACAAAAGAGAGCTGGAATGTGAGTCCCTCGTCTCCCACAGGGGTGCCTTTTTCACTCTATTTCATTCAGCAGAGGAAGAAGGACTTAAAGATGGCCTTAGGAGGTAGGGAAAGAAGAAAGAAGAGAAAAAACCTGAGAATATGGGAGGAGAAGGAAAATGGACTCTATTCAGTGGAATTCCTTATTTCTGACCACATTAATGTCTTAAAGAAGTTATTATAACTATCACTTTATTTTATCCATCCAACTACCACTTTTGTCTGCACTCATTTTATCACTGCCCAGGTAGCCCTAAGAAAAATGTTAAATAAATATTTTTGAGTTGTAATGAACTAAATTGATTCAATTATAGGTGGGTGCCTTGGGACCTTGCCTAGGTTAGGTTGATGTATGCATAATTTATGTATCGGGGGATTTGTTTTGAAAGCATGTCTATCTCAGTTTCAGAGTTCAGCAACATTGATTAATTAATTGAACATTTAGAAACCTACTTGTACCCTTTCAAGAACAGATAGAGGACATGCACATGGGATCCAAGATAGTATTTCTAACAGTCTGTTAGAATTTAACCATCACTTTTAAGCAGGGAAAATACTGGAGGCTTATCAGTCTTATGGTCTCAGTTGCAACTCTGGAACAATACTATTGTAATCGGAAAGAAGCCATCCACAATATGTAAACCAATGGGTATAGTTGTGTTTCAGTGAAACTTTATTTACGAAAATAGCTGGTGGGCCTCATCTAGTCCATGTACTATAGTTTGCCGATTCTTGTTTTTGAGCCAACATGTTTAAAACTGTATTTATCCTGTACATCACCAAACTATCTTATGGGATAATTTTTTATTAATAATTTCAGTAAATAGTACTCCAGTCCCTTAGTCAGCTGTGCTTAAACCACTGGCATGCTCTTTCCCTCCTTTACTGGCCATAGGTAGCAATCTCTGCCTGACATTGAGCACATTATTTCCACTCCTACAATAATCACCTTGGTCCAGGGAAGTCCCCATTACCAAACTGTTCCTCAGGGATCTTGCTTGCTCACTTTTTAGTTTTTTCCTTTTTTGATATCTCTTAGAAACCATAGGTGGAGTCATCCTTCTAACATATATCTCAAAAACATTCAATTAGTGAGGATTTCATGGCATAACATATGTTAAAGCTGCCAAAGGCTGGAAAAATCTAAATAACACAATCCATGATAGTTGCAAAAAAAAAACAGAATAAATTTCAGACCATTTAGCCTGTTACTCAAGACCATCAGAAGTCTGGCTATAGTTGAACACAAGTCAACTAACCAAACATGCCCTGGATAGGACAGCAAAGTATTTAAGAGGGTTCTGTTTTTTAAACAGATCATTTGCTTCATAAATAGTAGCTGTGTACCTTGTAGGAGTTTTTCTCATTCGAAGGGGTAGTAATAATTCCAACCTCATGGGATTGTTATGAGAATTAAATGATATTTTGGGGCATGTACTGGCACATAGTAACTGCTAATATATTTTCTTTATTACCATTGTTATCATTATCATTATCATCATCATCAAATACCAGTCATAAGCCAGCCCCATCACTAATGCTAAATATTTATTAAATTCCTTTTATAAACTAGACGCTGTTCTAGGTGCTGGAGATGTAACATTGAAAATACAGACTAAGCCTTTGCCATCATTATGCTCTATTAGTCATTGGTTTATTCAACAAATACTCACTGAATGCCTTTGATGTGCTAGGCACTTCTAGGCATTGTGACAGCTGTTTATTAAGACTGACAAAGACCCTGCTCTCATAAACTTATGTTTAGTCATTTAGGTGTGGCCTTTTCATCTAAACTATGTATTTCTTAGGCCCAGTAACTATATCTTAATCATCCCATATCCTAAGTGCCAGAAAGGGATTATCACATAGCAATTTATTCCATAAATATTAAATTAGTAAATTAATGAATAAATGAAAAAATGAACGCCTACATTTACTAGGCACAAATAAATCAGCACCTACTAATCTTGAATGAATTTGAAATCAACCATCCTAGTCAGAAACATACCACACAATATTACATGAGATTTCCATTGAGGACCCTAACATTCCCCCTGCTTTCAAATTTGGTGACTTTTATAGGCAGTATGCATAGCAGAGAGTGAATGAAATCCTCACAAGAAGCAACATTTCAAAGGAATATATTAAACAAAACATCAGTACTCTGCACAATTTGTTAAAATAGAAGGTATGGCTAAATTTCTTCATTCACTTTTGCTTTCTACTTGGGGTAAGAATGAAATCACGAAAAGTGATCACGAAAATTGTAAAAGGTCTGGAATTATAAAAACAACCTGGACACCATATCTAAAAAACCTTTTTGAAGTCTTGGCTAAATTGATTAACTATGTTCTCATTCTACTTGGAATAAGATGACACTGAAAGAAGTATTTACAGACCTGTAATTAAAAAATAGATTATATCTAATAACATTTTGTGGTATGTAGAAAATAAATAGAGACAATAAACACCCCTTGAAAGAGCTCCTGTGGTAATCACGTGAGAGATCACAGTTTGTGCAGGATGAAGGCCATGTTCAGTAACAGGAAAAGTAGGCTCAAGGGGAGAAATGTGGGATTTTTCTCATGCATGGCTGGAGGAAAATTTGAACACTTTAGATGCTTTAGTAAAAGCCTGGAGTATATTGTTCAATCTGTAAGATGTTTCTGTAAACAGTTTCAGAAATTCAGTCTGATCCATTTTCCTCAGCCATGCTTTTGAGAATCTTTATCAGCAAGGAAATGGTTTTATAGGGAAATGAGACCTTTTGGCTGCCCCCAGATGCAAATCATTAGGTAGCATGCAAATGGAGGTCAGTAATACAGTCAACAATTGCACAATGAAATATTTCCATTCTTCCTCTTGAACAGAGAAGGAGGTGCTAAAAGTATCCCAAATTCCAGAAACCTCACCAGTACAGGAAGAATTAAGTAAAGTCTTTACTAAAGCTTAGGAAAGAAGTTAAACATATTAGCTTCTGTTGATACAGTGCTTGGGTTAAAATTTGTGCTCTATAGTATTGGCCTAAATTTCTGGAAGGGGAAAAATAAAACCCTAGTTGTTATCATTCCTTAGTAAATAAGTTATGGTCAAGCAGATAAGAGGAAAAGGAGAGGATTCAACCATAGCCTCATGAATATACCCCTTGTTTGTGGTTTGGAAGATGATTTAAGAGTCAAACACAGGTTATGTGCACTATAAAAAATTCTTTGTGTGTAGTCAGCCTGTAAACACAACAGACAATATTCCAGTAAGACAATACAGCTGATATGTCCCCGTGGTTAGACGGCCCAGAGCATGCAAAGTTTTGAGTTTACTGGACTGCATTTTAACCAGAGAACCAAATGTACTTGGTGGTCAGAGGGAAAAACAAGAAATTTCCTATAAGGAAATCTACCTCATCCAGAGATAAAATTCATGTGAAATATGGTTATAACAAGATAATTTACATTCTATAGTCATTAGGGATAAAGAAGATACTTGAAGATCTATCTCCCTAAACAACAAATTGAAAATCCTTTCTGGTAAAATCTCTCTGCACTGTGATTTTCAGATCTGTCAGATACCATAGAAAAATGATACCAAGTTAGCGTATCTATCTACTCAGGGACTGATGTGCATTCTTTGGAATTTAGATACCGATGCTTTCTTTCAACTTTATCTGTTATATTTCCTACCCATTGTATTATGTGAATTTGTGTTTTGGGGAAATCACAATAAAGTCCAGAAAACCAGCTTGTTTGGGGATATAATTTTGAAAGTGATTTCTGGGAGAGGGGATATTGCTATCCAGAAATTAATTTGGTGTTGATAGTTTTACACACACACACACACACACACACACACACAAAGCAGGAAAAGATGGGTTTGATGATTGCTATTTAAAATGATCCACAGATTTAATTGAACCATAATTGTCTTCTTTTCAAGCCACTGTGCCACTGATGCTCAGATACGTCAGTTATTTCAAAATTTTTTTAATGCATATTATGGCTTATACAGAAAAATAAATGGAAGACAGTTGTCTAGAAAAGTTAACATAATTAAGCGGTGATGCTATATGTGAGGAAAATATAATGGTCCAGCTTCTTTAGCATGGAGGGACAATGACTCTTTTCCCTTCCTTAACACAATGGGAAAAAAGACATTGTGATTTGGGGCAGATGCTGATTGCAAGCTCTTCTTGTGAGAAAACATCACACCATGTGGGAAGGGCTCTACTTGGATTCTGCTTTTACCTGGAAAAGGAAGCTCACACTGGGTATGTGAAGATCAACGTGGTCATGTTTTCAAATAATTATGGACTAGCCAGGAAGTGACATTGGAAGAAAGTTCAGGTTTAGAAAAGGATAGTCATTAGCTAAGCCTGCCTGAATCATCACAGTATATAATAGGCAGGACAGGGCCAGTGCTGCTGACAGCACCGAGGGTTTCCTGCAACGATCCTTGGACAGAGTATTATGGTCAGAAAAAGATAATAAAGAGGCTAGAACATGCACCATCTGGTCTAACAGAAGGGAAGATGGAAAACATCAACGGGGAGTTAGAATTGTTATGGAAAGCCAGACGGTGAAGCATTGATTAAGATTATTTCTTTGATTAGGTGATATCTTGTGATTTATGCCCTGGACAAGGAAAACCAAATAACTTTTTTTGTGCATGTGAAACCAGGATGCGCTATAGAGCTACAATTGTACCAGACCCTAAGAGCTTCAGAAAAATCTCCCCGTTAACATAAGAGGCCAAACTAAGAAACGAGGCTCCCTGAGAACAGGAAAACTATGTATTCTGCAGTAAAAAAGGCATGGTGATCCAACTGGTTCCCAAGTGTTGGCAGAGGGCTGGGTAGCAGTGGGGGAGGATATCACAGAAGGACTGCTTTTTTTTTTTTTTTTTCAGAGACCTCAAAGTTACTGACTTTATAAAGGGAAACCAAGCTCATCAGGCCAAGAAGCTAGATCTGGTGGAACTCAAAGGACTAGGGGCCATTTGGGGTATTGCTTACTCAGATTAGAAGTCAGCATATGGCAAAATGGATCAGATGCTTGCCATCTGAAATTTCCAAGGTTTCTTAGGACAAGTAAAGACATATTTTCTAAAATTGATTTCATATGTGGAGCTTTCGTAGTTCTCTCTCTCCTTTAATCCTTCTCTTTCCCAATGTCATTCTCCATCCTTCCCAATAGAGGTCTTTTCTTCACAATCACGAAGGGTGACTCTCAATCCCCAGAATGCAACAAAACATCTCATCCCTGCTTAGTGATTGTCATAACCCTGCAGGATGTTTTCATATTTTGCAAGCACTTTCACATGACTTCTTCTAAGACATCAGGGCTAGCCTTGGTCTATGCTTACCATGTGCCAGGAACTGAGCAAAGATTTTATATGCATCAGTCTTTATTTAGTTTGATCTCAAAATAGCTCTATGAAAAAAGAACTATTATTATGCCCATTTAAAAAACACATATAAGGAAACTGAAGCTAAGGCCACCAGCTCATATGTGTTGGAGTCCAAATTTAAACTCAGTCTGATTCCCAAGCCTTCACTCTTCACACTGCTCCATGCTGCCTCAAAGATTCACCTCAAATGTATTGTCTCAATTTTAAAGCTGAAGAATCTGAAGTTCAGAAAGAGTGTTGCTTTCTACTAAGCATTGGAATTGGACTTGAACTCAGATCTTGGGCTCTAAACCCAGCTCCTTCTTCTGTCTTCCAACCCATTGCTATAAGTTTGCCCAAAAAGTGATAAACACATCCTCGGAGAAGGAAACCACGGATGTGTCTTTTCTCCCTTGGATATCTCATTTTTATGAGAAGGAAGTATCTTGGTGATTCAAATCTGTCATTTCTCATTTTACAAAAGATTTGTCACATGGAAATATTTTTAAGGTGTTAACTAATCATTAGAATGTACTTGAAACACCCATTTTCCTTCTTGATGACAGCAAATATTAACTGCTTCTTAGACTAAGTACTACATATTTTAAATTGAAACCTAGAGTTTGAGTGTGGGCAACTGTGCCTTGCTGTGACTGGAAGTTTAGTCTGGTCAAGAGTCGAGAGGGATGCTCTTAGGAGTCATAGGTTAAGCATCTAGCTCAGCAATGAGAGGGCATGTGTAGGTATATACATTTGCTTCCCCATTATATCCCAAACAGTTGCAAGAGGATAGCATCGAGTATCCAAAGTGTTACCCTTCTGCAATTCATAAAGTTGCACTGAATAGAATTATCACCTTGAAATTACAGGGTAAAACTCCCTATACAAAAACAGATTAAAGACAAATTAGACTGTGGGCCAGGTCACTCTGATTGTTAATTAGTGATAATGGAAATACAATTAGCATAATGAGTTCCAATTACTGTATATGGAGAAATATGAGCATACTGCTTTCATAAATCTTGGTTCCAGAAAAAATAAAATGCATCTGGTTTAACAAAGCATGTCCTTCTCTTCTGCAGCAAGCTTTCTGGTAAATATCTTTTTGTGAAGCTAAATCCTTCTTCTGATGGGTTGTGATTTAAAAAAAAAAAAAAAAAAGGGCGACAGAATGGATTTGCCCCGTCTGATAGCTGAGCAGTTTTGTATTAGCTCAGCTTCTGTTTTAAGCTTCCTAGAAAATCTAACCATCTGTTTCTCCAATAGCAGGTTAAAAACATTGGGAAGAATCATAGACCATTACATCAAATGTGCTTATTGTCTTTGAAATGTCGGTGAGCCCCCTTTCTGCCTTTGATAAGCTGTGAAATTGGAAAGCCAATTACAGTCACATATTTACACAAATCTGAACAGCTTTTTGAAAACTCTGTGTAGGAATGAGTGAATGAGAAACAACAGCTTTACACAGAGCTTTGGTAGGATGCCTGTGGGTGTGTTAATGAAGTTATTTTTAAAACAGTTGCACTACAAGGTCTGGATATTTATTTTCACCTTGGTCTTACACTGTCTCAACTTTTCACTGCAGGCACTGATTGGTCTTAACTTTCTCAGAAGGTCCATCAGCTGATAGCACAATATGCCAGTTCTGTTGTGTTCTCTCTTCAACTGTCCCTCGCTACTTTTTCAAGCGATGAATGCTCAACTGTTGACAGATTACATTCCAAGGCTGGTTAAAACCTAGGCCATTTGGCCAATGAATGGTAATGAATGTGGACTGCTCAGCCCACACAGGTGACATTACACCTCGCACCAGGGGAATGTGCCATCTTCCTTGTTGTACTCTGTAAATCTGATAGATGCTATTAACCTTTTCAGCGAATCCCCATGGATCGCTGCAATGGTGAATCTCAGTAGTAATTGCTAAGACAAAAATGCCCCAGCATGCCTATATTCTCTGTAAGGATCTATGAAATCGGCAAGTTGGCTACTCAAGTGCCTTTTCCCCAACTGCTCTCTTGATTTACTTTCAGCTGTCAGTCTGCACCCAGGCTCTGCAGGGCTTCGGAATCTTTCAAATAAGCACAAGTAGCAGATCTTGCAAAGTATTTAGAGCAATTCAACCCTCTTCTTTTTTCCTGAATAGGATTTTGCTACAAAGGAGATCAGTGTATATCTTGACCAGAGAATCTACTAAGATAGCTGGGTTCATTGAGGGGAAGCTTTCTCGTCTATACCTTTATCATTCGCAACACTTTCCATCTGGGCTTTGATTGTGGTTGTCATATTTGTTACCTAGTCTAGTCCCTGCAGCCCGTCTAGAAGCATTTGTAAACTGGATTATTCAATAAGAGAAATGCTTGTCAGGCATCATTGTCCTTCAGCAGTTTGAGATGCTTTCTCTAAAAACGGCTTTCACACTACCACTATCTCTTCTTGAAACATACATGTATGTGTGCATGCGCACACACATGCACAGGAATAGAATCAAAATGATCATTGACTCTCTGTCAGCCCGTACTTATTATGGGAGGTATGGTAGAGCTTAAAAAGACAAGCTTCTCTCCCTAGTATTTTTATTATTAAAGTACATATTAGATCTACACTACTTCATAGATTTAAGCAAGGAAAGGCAATGCACTGAGAGGCACTGGACGTATCCTGGAAAGAAGACTCATGTCCTGGGTACTGGAAAGTGTTGCATTGACAGGCATAAAAATGGGCACTTGATAAATGCTGATTATAATGGATACTTGATAAATAACTACTGGCAGAGTTTTGGGCAAATCACTGAAACTCTCCGGGTCTGCGCTACTTACAGTATGAGGGATTTTGCCTAGATACTGTCTAAGATTTCTTTTAGTGCTAACATTTTATGATTCTAAGGGCTAAAGCCCCAAACCAAGAGATACAACATAAAGAAATGTTGAAGACTTGTAAATCTGTCTAAATAGTCCCTTATTTTTACCCACATGTATCACTTACAATTAGATTTAGCTGTGCCTAAGAGCCCTATACAGAATAGAAATTCATATTTCTATCAAGGTTTGGTAGTCTTCAAAGGGCTTCCAGCTTCAAAGGCTTCTCATTGTTTAAGTTGGCAGTAAGTGCTCCGGCTATCACATGTATATTCTACATTGAAGGAGAAATAGGGGTTGGAGACAAAAGGGTGAAATGCCTACATAGTCCAGTCTTTTAAGGAGCTTTCCAGTAATCCCCACCCAATGACTTCTGTTTATATCTCATTGACATCAGTAGTTGTAAGGGATGCTGGGAAATGGAGGAGTTAGATGGATACACTGCAGTGTAGAATAAACCCAGGTTCTATCGCTAAGGAAGAAAAGAAGAATCAATCCTGAGTAGGCAACTAGTAGTAACTGTTATATAATCCCTTTCTTTCATTTAAAATAATTTGGTACCATGCTCATTGGTCCTAGAAAAGAGTTCCCCCAATGTATAGAAATAATTTATTTTCATTTCGTAAACATAGCTATGATGGTCAATGGTCAAGTCCCATGTAATTTGACACCTACTCCTTGAAAATCAAGTAGGAGACCCCCTTCCATCTAGTCTATCATGGTGCAAATTTAAAAGTTCATTTACATTTTTAAAAAATAATCTCCTTTGTAGATAACATTATAAGTGAAAAGAAAATCATTTTTGGTGTGTGATTTTTTTTACTCAAATTTAATAGGGGAGTCATGGTTAATTGAAAATCAGTTAAGTTTAAAAAATCATCTTTCATTTTAAATCAGCTATATTTACAAAAAAATGCCATTAAGTAGATTTTATCATAACTAACATCATTGAACTTAAACATAATCAGAGGCATTATTTTACTATCTGCCAATGTTTACTTGGATGAAAAAATTTGTTAATGAGTCTTCATTTTTATCACAAAAAGATACTTACTGTCTATGCATGCAATAAAAAAAAATGGAAGTCACCTGGGGGTTTCTGTCACACATCAGTCCGTCTTCTATCAGAAGACTAATTTTTGTTCCCAAAAATTTAGCCAATGTCATATTCTCCTCCGAAGTACTATTTTAAAGTGTGAGCAGGCCACTCAGAGAATAGCTTGCCAGTCTACAAATTTCAAATTAATTTTACTTCTCCGTGGTTGATTTTTCAAGAGTTCCTACTGATTGTTTCTCCATTTGGCATTGTTGGGTAGGCAGCAAAATACAGAGAGGAGTAAATGTAAACAGCCTCACCCAGTGGAATTATTCTACGGAAGATGGTCCTCCTGGGGACTCAGGCCTCTGAGGGTTATATTGATAAACTGGGATGGCATGGGAGTAGATTCTAAAGTGACCTTTTATACAGGCCTATGGTGCCCAGTAAATCAGTTTTCTCCAGGCTTCAGGAAAACAAAAAGCACAGAAAGCTTTCTGCCATGAGATGAAAAACTACATTTAGAATCCTTAGGTATTCTGAATGAGCCAATACAGGATATCACTTAAGCATTTTGGTTGCATACAACAGAAGGCGAATCTGGCTAACTTAACCAAAAGGGAATTTATTGGAAGGATATCAGGTAGTTAACAGAATTCAAAACAGGAATGGAGGACCAGGCTCCCGACAAGGACATACCTAAGACAGGTGAAGAGGTGAGAGCTGCAGGAACCATGCACCAGTCTCATCTGCCACCTTCATTGAATGAATGAACTTGTTTTCCTACGTTTGCTACCACTTAAAGGTAATGTCTAGTGCCAGAGAATCTGCTTGGCCTGGCTAGAGGACACACCCGCTTCTCGGCCAACGGAAGACTGGGCAGTGCACTTTGATTAACAGCAACATTAGTGTTACACGGAGTCGTAATTCCCCCGAATTACGGGGGTAATTCCCCCGAAGGGTACCACTTTTGTCTGAAATAGGATGAAAGAATGTTGTGATTTTCTTAAAAAAGCAAAATAGCCACTGTAACCATGCTTCTTAGACTTTAATATGCCTATGAATTTTCTGTATTTCTCAATAAACTCTTCACTCAGTAGGTCTGGGCTGGGGCCCAAGACTCTACATGGCTGGTGAAGGCCCAGGTGATGTGGCTGATTGCCATGCGGACAACTGTTTGAGTAGTTGGGCTTCATGATAAATGAACACCAGAAAGACAATTAGGTTTACATGTCTTAATCCATACATACTTTCTTTCTGGTTTAATTGAGGTATAATTATATATATTAAAATGAGTGGAACTGGAGTCTGAAGTTTAATTTATATGTACACACCCACGTAACCAACACCAACCATCACTCCCTCCCTGTAGGTTTCCTCCTGTCTTGTTTTGTCCCCCTCCCCCACAAGAAGAACCCACTGTTCTGATTTCTATTCCCATTGACTAGTTTTGTCCATTCTTGAACTTCACATAAATGAATCATATCGTATGTATTCTTTTGTGTGCAGCTTATTTGGCTCAAAATAGTATTTGTGAGATGTACTTGTACCTGTGATTTGTCCCTTTGTATTGTTGAGTAGTGTTTCATTCTATGAATACGCTGCACTGTTTATTATTTCTTCTTTTGATGGATATTTGGGTCATATCCAGTTTTTTATCGTTATGAATAAAGCTGCTGTGAACATTCTCGGACGAGTCTTTTTATGAGCATGTACTTTTCATTTCTTCAAGGTGAGTACTCAGAAATGAAATAGGTGGGTCATAAAACATGACTGTTTAGCTTTGAAAGAGACTGGAAAATAGTTCTCCACAGTGGTTGGACCAGTTACACTCCCATCAGAAGCACGTGAAGGAATTCTAGTTGTTCTGCATTTGGTGTTGATGGTATTTTTAATTTTATATATTCTAGTGTAGTGATAACTCCTTGTGGTTTTCATGTGCATTTCCTTGATGTCAATCTATGCTAGCATATCTGCACAAACATATCTTCTTTTAATCTTTTACTTAATCTCATTTCCCCCATTAAAATACAGCCTTCCTTTGAATCTAAGAAACATTTTGGTTACAACTGGCCACACGACAGAATTTGAGCTTGATTCTCATGCTTAACTTCCACAATCATTCCTAAGTGAGATTTTTGGTTCTGAGTATCTGAATACGGGCTGGTGGACATGGTAACAATATTTTCTCATGATATAATGCACAGTTCTTTCTCTGATGGTATTTAAATTTGCCATCCCAGGCTCTTGTACTCAAATATATTGATAGTGTCCCATGTGTGTTCCCTGACACTTGGGTGTAATTGTGGTGAACTTTGAATTCCCATCTTAAGGTCAGTTATTAACTATTGATGGATTCTCCTTTTCTCCACTTAATGCTAAAGTATTCATACTAACCAAGACAGATGGGAACGGCTAAGGAGTTTTTCAATGCCATTGCTGTGTAAGCTGTCTTTTGCTTCCCTCAAGTGAGAAACTCAAAGCACTTTTGTAGAGAAGATCATTTATTCAAGGTAAAGAAAAAAAAAGAAAAGAAAAGAAAGAAAGTTCCCATATCCATTCTCAAACCCCGCTTCCCCCCCAGTTTTCAAAGCCCCATATACTTTTTCTGGAACAGAGCTTTCTCGTCATTAAAAATTAGAAAATGGCATCTTTGACAACAACCTTGACTGACCCAGTTTGCAGCCAGATGGGATCCTGGTGCACAAAGGATGGCCCCGACTTCGACATCCTGGACAAGTCACCCTGACAAACAACGGCACCGTTTTTGGATTTCCCAGGAGGCGGAAGAGTGCCCTCTGAGATTTATAAACACATCCATAATAAATGGGAGGCTGAAGTTTAAACTGTTATGGAGCCTCCTGTGCTGTGCTGCCGAGGTCTCCTGTGATTTAGAGAGGTGACATTTACTGTGTGCAGACCTATTATTCAGAGTGACTGTTTGTGTATAGACAATATTTTAAAATGGCTTGCTGTAGATGAAAAATTCTTATTAAGTCAGAAAAACAGTTTAAGTAGGTAACACTCTCTCAGTTTAGTCTGCTATAAGTCTTACTGTCCTGCCACATGGGAAGTACTTGGGGTGGGAGGGAGTGACACTTCACAGGTGCTGGCTAAAATACTACCTCCAGAGCAAACAGAACGCAGGGCTTCAGCTGGAATCAAGAAACTTACTGCACATCTGAAGTTAAACTTGGAGGCATTTCCTTGGGTTTCATCCCTTCGATGTTTTCCATCAGCGCTGATGCAATACCGTGGCCCAACCAACAGTGTGTGGTAGGAACAACACAGAGTCTAGAAACATGGGAAGTAGGTTCTTCTAAGAATGAGTAGTGTGTTCTAACAGATGTTGATGAATCCCCATAAACCTCAGTTTCCCTAATCTGCAAAATTTAAGAATTGGTTTAGGTGAAGTCTAAAATCTCTGCAAGACTTGCCTCTTTGTGTTCTTCGCTCTTAGAGGGAGTGCTTGTCAGCCCCTAATGGCTGTATAATACTTTACAGTCCACCAAGCACATTCTCAGATCATCACTTTTTCTCTTTTAATTCCCATGGTAGTCCTGAGAAGGAGGCAAAACAATTATTGCACCATTTCTTCAAGTGAGAAAACTGAGGCTTAGAAAGGTTAGATTCCATGTTGAAGATCACGTGGCTGAAAGAAGCCTCAACCCTATAGTTTTCCTCTTACCCTAAGGCTCTGTGTCATCACGTTTCTTATACCTCTGCCAGCCACAGGAGCTCAGGACACGGTCACCTGCGGTTCACCGGCAGCAATTAATTGCTGCAATAGAGACACGAAAAGAGGACAGTCAGAGAACAGACGTAGCCCTGTTGTCAGGAGTCTCCCAGGAGAGACAAGAATGTCTCTGCCTAATCAAACTCCACCTATTTTTAAAGTCTAAACTCGATTTTTTCCTCCTCTATGAAGAAGCTTTCTGTGCTCCACCACAATTCCAGCCTCTAGGGAGCCTCTCTCTTGTTGACTGAACCCCATTTCAAGACGGGTGCAATAGACATGCTCTCTTTCCATCTCCCTTTTACTTTTAGCGTGTGTGTATTTTATTTCTTCCAATTCGTTAGCTCCATATGAGCAAACTTGTGAATTCTATTAGTAGTTACACGTACACATGCATAGTGAGAAATCAGTTAATAATGTTTCCACTAATCAACTGAGGCACTACATCCCCTTGGGTGAGGGTAGTACCAAGACAGAACATTACACTGCTCTTCTTCTCACAGCGTTAACCTCGTTATTAACAGAAGCTGTGGCATCACAGCCTTATTCACCTGGCAAACCTGCAGCCTTGTTGTTTCCATCACTCTCTCTTCACCTCCAGTATTTTTTTTCATCTAGTACTTATTACTATAAAAACTTCAACATTGTTTCTCTGTCTCCCAATTAGAATGTAAGCTCCGCGAGGACAGAGTTTTATCTGACTTGTTCATTGTTGTGTCTTTATATCAAGAACAACACACATTATAGGTGCTCAATAAATGCCTATGGAGTGAATGCAATGCAAGAGTGCATTTCAGACTTTGTGACCATCGTATGTGACCTCTGATTTGTACCTCCATCCTTATTCCATAAATTTTGGATATCAAGCAAGCACTTCCTGTTCTGGAAATTCAAACAATAATGAGCTATTGTATTTTCCCCTTAGAGTTTTTTATTTAATTCCTAAACAAAGAATAATCTTTTGGGTACCACTAAGCACATCCATGATCATTATGTTGGTGAGAAATATAAATAATGTATTTTGTCTTCGATAAATCTTTTGTTCCTGCCTTCACAATCCACTCACGAGGTATGTGCTAAAAAGTCACTCCCTTCAAAATGATAGAATTTTCTCTGTTAGTGATCAAATTGCACACAGTTATGTTGAAACTAACATCAAAACCTAATATTGGCTGATTAGTAATAAAAGCATACCACAGAGCATGAGCTATATGGTCAAATATGCCAGGCTTGAATCTTTGCTTCTGCTGAGTAGTTCTGCAAATCTGGAAAAGAGATTCTGTATCTCCAAATCTCAGTTTCTTTATATGCAAAATGGGTATAATAATAGTATCTGTATCATGGGTTGTTGTGAAGATTAACTGAGATAATCCTCTTATTTACTGACACACAGAAAGAACTCAGTAAATGTTAGGCATTACTATTACTACACAGAGTTAGAAAAGTATTGCACACAATTTAAATGCAAATAGTAATTATACTATAGTGCTCTGCATTTTTATTTTATTCTCCTAGGATGCCTGATTGCTAGTGCTAATTTAGCAGTAACGACGTTCAAAACATATGTTTGTTCTTCTAAGAATTAACAATAGACAGACAAGATTATTTGTTGGTTTGGGTCTGTTTGGATCATTGTAATAGGTGCCCCATATGTAGAAAGTACCATGAATTTCTACAGCTGATTAAAAATATAATTTTCTGAAGAGTCATGGTAAATCTCTTTTCCATAGACACCTTTTAATAAAAAACATAAATTATAAACCTACTCTTATGCAAACAATATTGGCACAACAAGAAAATGATTAAGATGCAGACAGGGTAGGTCAAAAAGACTATAAAAGGATTAATGAATGTTGTTTGATGTATATTAAAACAGTTGGTCAAAGTTTAGGTAGCATTTTAATTTTGGTAGCCACATACTTATAACCTATTCAAATCTTACCAAAAGCAAACAATTTTTTTGAAAGTAAGAGACCAAAAGAAACCACTTGAGCATGTAAAATCAGTCTACTGCCACTATTTTATAAAAAATGTTTCAAAAATTTTTTAAAAAGGGCAGCTCTGGCTACTTCTAATTTATGAAATAAAGTGATAGCTATTTTTCTTTCATTTTCAACATGACTTTTCTCAGATGCAGAACACCTTTAGTGATGCTTTCATTTTTTTCTTTGGCTACCCCATGCTACGTCTCATTTCTTGACTCGCTATGGTCTTTTGAGCAGCAATTTTTATTGCGAAGTTGCAAAAATATTAAAAGAGGATTTCATTTGATCAAACTTCCCTAGTGAATGTTGGATATTTTGAACTCATTTTAAACTCAAGTGCAACAGTCCAGTTTGGCAGCAACATGATAAGATCTCATCTCCACTTGTTGATGTGAAGCAACACTCTTATAACTTGCATTTCCTGATGCCTTCCTAGGCCATGGGAACAAATGGAGTGATCTTAAATGAAGACATGAATAAGCCACATTTCACCCTGGGTCTTGTCACCATTTTTATGAAGTGCATCTTCTGCAGTGTACTCTATCTTAAAATTTTGGGAAACCCTAAAGAGTGTCTCATATTTGCTCTCACCCAAATATGGTCGATCACCACTTGTGCTTCCTTTGTGTACCACTCAATCTGTCATCAGACAATGCTACTGATTCTGCCCCCTTCTCTCTCAGGGACCCAAATCTGAGTCTGTAGGACAAGATGTTGAGCATATTTAGATACTATACCCTGCTTAGAATAGTTCCTCCCTTCTGATGATCAAAACTTCACTGGATGGCTTGCCTTTCCTGAATTGACTTCCAGGAGACTCCTCAGCTCCTTTGTGCTCTTAAACTTTAAACTTGCTTTGTCCATTCTCCAGAAATATATAGTCATTACTGATCTCCCATGTAAGATTTTGATGGTATTATTGCTATCCCTGGAATTATGTGCTGTTGGTTGTTTCATTAATATCTCATACTCAGATATTAATACAATAAAATTTAATATCTAGTAATTGTATTGATCAGCTAATTCCACAAAGATGCTGTGTAACAAATCATCCTAAAACTCAGTGGATTAAAACAATACTCATTTATTTTCACTCATGCACCTGCTGTTGGCCTGGCAGCA
The DNA here is from genome assembly GCA_963574885.1 of Lepilemur ruficaudatus. NCBI lineage: Eukaryota > Metazoa > Chordata > Mammalia > Primates > Lepilemuridae > Lepilemur > Lepilemur ruficaudatus. The sequence continues at coordinate 35,686 of CAUYRT010033812.1, forward strand.
GAGGTTGAGGTGTTTTGTTGGCTGATCCAGTCTGTACTCAGCTGGGCATGGCTCCAAATTATAAATTGGATTCAAATCTTGCCCATATGTTTCCCACCCTCCAAGGATCAGTAAACTAGCCAAGGCATTATCTTCTCATGATAATGAGATGCTCAAGAGAGAAGTGAACTGTGCAAGCACATTTCAAGCCTCTGCTTGTATTATGTTTGTTAATATCTTATAGGCAAGACATGTAGCCAAGCCTAAAGTCACTGGGTGGAGAAAGGTAATCTGACTCCACGGGGAAGAACTATGCAGTCACATGGCAGATGATGTGGATTTGGGAGTAGGAAAGAGCTGAGAACCATGATGAAATCTAGCATAGCTGTGAAGGACCTCAGTTATAACATCCATTTAATGATGTATTATTTATTCTTAGCATTTATATGGCATTTATATGGTCCAGAGTATACTAGAGAAAAATTTTGGTTTATCTACATTTAGTAACCATTCACTAAATATCTACCCCCATATAAGGCATTAAGCTAAAGGTAAAGGTATATATAGGAAGTACCTAGAGCCTGAGAGGTTAATGGTAGGGATTGGGTGGGACTCACTCTCAGTGCTGAGTGGTTCAAGCTTGGTGTGATTGCCCAGTGAGCTCATGAGGATGGCACTAGCCAGAGGTCTTCTTATTTTTCTTTAACCTTTGTTGGTTTATTTTACTATTATGAAAGCAATACATATTTGTTTTAGAAAAATCATAAAGTATATCTATACATAAAGAAGAAATAAAATATAACCATACTTCTACCACCCATAAATAACTGTTCCTTGCTTTAATGAAATAGAAAGAAAGATCGGTAGAGATCATGTAGATAAGTAGATAGATAGCAGACTGACCAATTTATCATAGAGAAGTGCTGGCAATCTTTCACTTAATATAACATGAATATATTCAATGTCAGTAAATATTCATCTCTATACATATCACTAATGCTGTCTAATGTTCTGTCATATTAATAGAGCAAGTTTTATTTTACTAATGTATTGATAAACAGCTAAATCTCAAATTTTTGCTATTACGTTAGCAATGTTCTTTTATGTATGTCATACATCTCTGAATACTTGAGGTATCACAAAGCAAAAGGAGAGTAAAAGAATTATCAGCAGTGTTCTTTATCAGGAAAGGGTTGATTTTTCAAGCGATTGTAAAGTGAAAACCCAAAGGCTAGTAGCTAGGTTCTAAACTGGAAGAAACAATCTAAAAGGAACAGGGATCTGATTATATGCCAAACAAAGGAAATGAAGGGACTTTTCAATTAGACAGCCACGGCAAACTTCCAGAGGCAAAGTGAAGACCATGGGCTTCAAAATTCAAAACACAAAAGAAGAATGTATGAGCCAGGAGAGAAAACATTTTAGGATAGGTCATTAAGATACGTGAGACAGGGAAAGCTCAAAGGCAAATGGTACCAGACAGAGGAGGAATTTTGCACAAAGCAACATGAACGTGTGCACCCAATCCTGCCTGCTAAAAGCTTTAAGCATAATACCAACTTCTGGCGTGGAAAGACATTCAGTCATCAAATTGTGCAAACGCAAGTGGGTTTACAAGTAAAAGGCATGATGTACTGAAACAACTGGTTGTTTCAATTAATAGGAAAACAAAGTCAAACTGGGTTTCTACATTTTACAACCTTACAAAAATACAAGTTAATAATCAGTTCACAATCCATACATACTAGCCTGACTTACTAAGGCAGTGAAAGGAGTAAGTCAGTGTCTTACCACAGTTTTAAGAGCAGTGAGAGTGTGCCTGTTTGTAAGGCTGGTCTGTAAGTGGTCTGGATGAGGCTGGGAAAATATTCTAAAGCAAATTCTGACACATAAAGTAAAATCTTCCTTTCCTGTGAAGAACAATGATTTTATTTGAATGCTAGGACAAGAGTCTTAGCATCACAGGCATACACCTAAAATTAGGGCATCCTTCTAAATTGAAAATGTGAAAATGTTCTAATCTGTATAGTAGCAAAGACCAAAGGAACTCTTTTCTAAGATTGACTTTGAATTCTCAGAATTTAAATTTGCAGGAATTTTGACTATCAAAAGCTATAAGCATAATTAATTCTATTTGTATAGCATTTTTATTGATATTCATATTAACTCAATGAGGTATAGAAGGCAGGTGGTAAAACACTACTATGATGGATCAAAATCATAGACAGGAAGTCCTTAAGGTCACACGTAGAACACATGGTGGTGACAGGCTATAGTTACCATGTCCTGGTCACCAATGCAGGGTCTTTTTCTCCCAATCCATAAACAATCTCAAATGCGCTGCTTAGAGAATTTGGCATTGTGAATAATTCAAATTTCCACTTAAATTCCCAAATGATGTGGTTTTATTCCTTATTGCAGAAAATCTTTTTTAAATTAGCAGTTTCTGAATGTCCATTTTCTTGCTCTGAAGTCTAATGAATGCACTGGAATCTTTGATGATGAAACGGATGGAACAAAAGATCAATTCTCATCCTCCCAAGTTGCGATTGTAGATGGTATAGAAAACGGAGCCGGAAAAATACATTGAGGCCAGTAGCTTCAATTCTAAGCTTTGTGAAAGAGGGGCTGGGTTTGTTCTGTTCATTTTTCTATCCTGGGTACCCCCTAGATGTCTAACATGAAGTAAGTACTCAATGAGTTTTGGTTGGATGAATAAATGAATACTGTGTATGTGATCTCCAAAGTGCGTTTTCTTCTT